>MU686276.1:2825-29319 GCA_026770625.1 Nicotiana glauca | reverse complement strand
GCAGAATGCACCGCAGAATGGACATGCGGGCCGCAGAATGCACCGCAAAATCGGTGGCCAAAAATGAGCTACACTGGTTCAATCTGCGGTCAAAATACGGACCGCAGAATGAAAATGCGGACCGCAGAGTAAAAATGCGGATCGCAGATTTGACCTGACACGGGATCGCATTTTCCAACCTTTGGTAATTTGATCATAACTTTGTGTAGGAATGTCCAAATGATGAACGGTTTGAAGCGTTGGAAACTAGACTCAAAGGGTGTTCATTTTATATGCTATTAACCACCTAAAACCTTATACATAATTATATATGCTCCTTGGAAGTGGAGCCTTGTGAAAATCCATTTGGAATTTTGGCCTATTTCGAAAATTTTCCCATTTGGCATACACCTAGGCTTCCATTTGGACCTCACATCACTTACCATAATACTTATACTCATATTTACCAAGTCTAATGGTTGTCCACCATTAATAGTATATAAAAATATTATAATAAGCCTGCGTGACACTACGAAATCCTAAATTACTTAGCAAAATTTTCCGGGGCCTTACACCTCTCACTATCAATCACCTCCTACTCGCCATAACTTTCCTAGACCATGACCAAATTTCGACCACAGACCTCCCAAACAATATACCGCCATTGTCGAATCGATCGACCAGCTATATGAAAGGCTCAAAGCCGATGGTTATGTCACCCCCATCCCTACTATAACTCCTGAAAACCCTTCCCAATGGGCCAATCTAAATAAATCCTGTGCATACCATTCGTGCATGAAAGGGCATACCATTGATGAATGTTGTTCTCTAAAAGATAAGATCCAGGCTTTGATTGACAATAAGATCATCGTGGCAAAGGAGCCTACTCCAAATGTCCGCAACAACCCTCTACCTGACCACAAAGGCGGAGGCGTTCACATGATTGATATAGAAGATGATTGGGACCCCAAAGGATCGATCGGATTGATCACAGAAGGTGACGTGCCAAAGAAATCAATAGTCACCCTTAATCCGATTGTAGTCCAGATTCAACCTTCTGGGGACACCAAGGTGAATATGTCCATACCACTTGAGTTCAAAGCAACTTCTTCTACAAAGATGCCAGCACCAATTAAGGTTGAGTTTGGGTTCCCAAAGGCACCTGTGCTATTTGAGGTTGCTGTGTTACCTTTCAAAGCAAGGGTACTCTTTCCAGTAGCAATGTTGGCCATAACACCATTCCATACGAAGGCCATCCCTTGGGATTACACAGCCGAGGCAAGAATAAAAGGGAAAACCAAGTTCGGAGAAGCAGTTGCGGCTCAAGCTATGACAAGGACCGGTAGGGTTTATACTCTGGAACACTTGGATGAGTCAACCAAGCAGGCCTCTGGTCGGCCGACCATCACTAAAACCGAGCTTGATGATCTCTGGAGAAAGATACAAGCAAATGAGTACTCAGTCATTGATCAGTTGAACAAAACACCGGCACAGATCTCTATCCTAGCTTTGCTGCAAAGCTCTGATGCACATATGAATGCCGTATTGAAGGTGCTAAGTGAGGCATATGTACCAAGCAATATCACCAGAGGAGAGATGGCAAACATGGTGGGGTAGGTATTGGAGAGTCACAAGATTACTTTCCATGAAGATGAGTTGCCACCAGAAGGTTTGAGTCACAACAAGGCTGCACATCACTATGCAGTGCGAGGATTGTTTCATCACTAGAATCCTGATTGACGGAGGGTCCAACCTCAACATTTGTCCACTGGTAACGCTCAGAACATTGGGAAAGAGCCTGCATGAGATCAAGGATGGGGCCATCAATGTCAAAGCTTTTGATTGTTCCCAAAAAGGTCCACTATTGGGGAAATTAGTCTATGTCTACAAATGGGGCCTACTTGGTTTGATGTTGATTTTCAAGTAATAGACGTGCCGACATATTACAACTTGCTTTTAGGACGGCCTTGGATTCAAGAAGCTAGGACTATAGCATCAACCCTACATTAGGCAGTGAAGTTTGAGTGGAATCACCAAGAGATAATTATTCATGGTGACGGTAGATATCCCATATACAGTCGCCAAACCATCCAATGGATTGCTAAGCCTATCAAGTTAAAGAAACATGACACTACCTTCGGTCTAGGATACGAGTATATTTGGAAAGAGTTCAATGAAGGGTCGCCACCATGGAGCATTCCTTACTACCCACTGGAGCAGCCGATACCCTAGTTGGAACAGACTTTCCAGCCTACCGATGTTATATATAGGTTAGAAGAAGAGGAAGCAATAGCAGCAATGAGGAGTTTGTTTTTGGAGGATGATGATGTGGATTGTTGTGTCATTTTCGAGGAGGAGGGGGAGGAAGGCCCTTCTATACAAGCCGTAAGCCGAGGAGAATGCCTCAACAATTGGACCGTCAGAACCACCAGAGCTTGGAAAGCTTCGTGGTAGCAAGGGTGAACAAAGCATCATGCATTATCTTTTATTTTACTAGTTGACTTTCTTTTCGCATTTTTAATTTCAAAATAATAGCTCCAATGTTCAAAACTGTTATGAAATTTATCAAAGCATTCCAGTTTCTTATGAATCCTACTCTTATCACTTTCTCCTATTTACTTTATTTATAGTATTATTATTACTTATCTTGATGAACTGATGACTGTGACATGCAATGAGATAACGCAACAAACGGATATAGACTCAGAGGAAGATGATATACTGGATGAGGTTGTTAAAGAAGTTGAGAATTTTGAGAATCGACCTAAGTCCAATTTGGACGAGACTAAGGTTGTCAACTTGGGAGATACAAAAAATGTAAAAGAAACTCGCATCAATGTTCATCTATCACCGTCAGAAAAGGAAGAGTACACAAAATTTCTAAAGGTATATGAAGACATATTCGCTTGGTCATATAATGCATGATTGGTTTGAGTATATCTATTGTGGCACACAAACTGCCAACTGACCCGACATGTCCACTGGTAAAGCAGAAGCTCATAAAGTTCAAACCCCACATGTGTTTGAAAATCAAGGAGGAAGTCACTAAGCAAGTCAAAACCAAGGTTCTCGGGGTAGTAGAATATCTGATATGGTTAGCCAACATCGTGCCAGTACCGAAGAAGGATGGGAAGGTCAGAGTCTGTGTCGACTATCGGGATCTCAACAGGGGCCAGTCCAAAAGACGACTTCCCTTGCCAAAAATACATATCCTGATCGACAACTGCCAAGCATGAACTGTAGTCGTTTGTTGACTGTTTTGCTGGGTACCATCAGATATGGATGGATGAAGAAGATGCTGAGAAAATAGCTTCCATTATGCCATGGGGAATGTATTGCTACAAAATAATACCATTCAGACTAAAGAATGCTAGGGCCACCTACATGAGGGCCATGAACACCATTTTTCATGATATGATATATAAGGAGATCAAGGTGTATGTAGATGATGTAATCATCAAATCCAAGAAAGCCATCGATCACATGGAAGATTTGAGGAAGTTATTCAATAGACTGAGAAGGTACAATCTGAAACAGAATCCCGCCAAATGTGCATTTTGGGTTCCTATCGGAAAATTGCATGGGTTTATTGTAAGTTGCCGAGGGATAGAACTGGATCTATCAAAGGTCAAAGTAATCCAAGAATTGCCACCGCCAAAGAACAAGAAAGGAGTAATGAGTTTCCTTGGGAGACTTAAATACATTAGTCGATTCATAGCATAATCTACTATCATATGTAAGCCGATCTTCAAGATGTTGAAGAAGGACACCACTACCAAATGGACTGATGATTGTCGGAAAGCCGTCGACAGAATCAAGGAGTACCTTTCCACGCTGCAAGTTTTGGCCCCGCCCGAGCCAGGCAGACCTCTGTTGCTCTACCTTGAAGTGCTATGTTGAAAGTCTGAGGCCCGCATATGCGGAACCACTTATGCGGTTATTGGGCCGCTCTTGCGTGTTAGGCCTAAAATGGTTGGACCGCATCTGCGGTATGCGGATCGCATAAGCGTAACCGCTTCTACGGTTTTCCATGGGCTTCCCCCTTTTTGCTTTTGCGATGGCCTGACCGCATCTACGACTCAAGAACTGTAGATGCGGTTATGACAGAAGCAGCGAACCTCCAGCTTTTTTTTAAGTTTTTCTACTTCGCTCGAACCTCGCATGTTTGACGCTCGGGGCTCTCGAGCCCCGCCCGAACATACCGACAAGTCCAAAATCACGAGGCGAACCTACTCGAACCCTCGGAACTCCCAAAATAATGCTAAATCTTGGGATCACCCCCTAAAACCCAATGAATCAAGCTATTGAATCTTCATGTTCTTAATTCTCCTGTAACGGGTCAAAATGCCCTTAAACTACTCAGATTGACACCAAATTTTACGGGCAAGTCTTAAATGACATTACAGAACTGTACCAAGCTTTGGAACCAAAATTCGAGCATGATACCTAGGGAATCAATGATTTCTTAGTTTCTTTAATTCTTTAAGGCTTCAATTAAACAATTTTTGATAAAAATTCATTACTCGGGCTAGGGACCTCGGAATTCGATTCCGGACATACGCCCAGGTCCCATATTTTCCCACGGACCCTCAAAAATTGTCAAATCACAAATTCGGGCCCATTTTTCCAAAATGTTGACCAAAGTCAAATTTGGTCTTTTAAGAAATTTTAAAGAAACAAATGGGCATATTTCACTCAAAACCCTTCCAATTCTCGAACCAATCGACCCCCGCAAGTCATAATTTAGTTGAAGCAAGTACAAAAGGCTTTATTTAGGGGAACGGGGCTCTAAAAGGCAAAATGACCCATCAGGTTGTTACTTTCTCCACCTCTTAAACAAACGTTCGTCCTCGAACGGACATAAAAAAGTACCTAGACTGCTGAATAAGTGGGGATATCTGCTCCGTATGTCCTCCTCGGACTCCCAGGTCGCCTCCTCGACCGGTTGTTCCCCCCTCCATACTTGACCCTCATTGTAGAAATCCTCTTGGATCTCAACTGGTAATCCTGTCTATCAATAATGGCGACTGGCTCCTCCACGTAGCCCAAGCTCTCATCTAGCTAAATGGTACTGAAGTCCAACACATGTGATACGTCGGCATGATACTTCCGAAGCATTGATACATGAAAAACTGGATGAACTCCGAATAGACTGGGAGGTAAAGCAAGCTCATAGGCAACCTCTCCAACTCACCTCAACACCTCAAAGGGACCAATAAACCTTGGGCATAACTTGCCCTTCTTCCCAAACCTCATAATGCCCTTCATCGGAAAAACTTTCAAGAGAACCTTCTCGCCAATCATGAATGATACATCACACGCCTTCTGATCCGCGTAACTCTTCTATTTGGAATGAGCTGTGTGGATCCTCTCCTAAATCAACTTTACCTTATCCAAGGCATCATGTACCAAATCTGTGCCAAGGAAGTTAGCCTCACTAGGCTTAAACCACACGATAGGAGAACGACATCGTCAAATATATAAGCTTCATACGGGGCCATCTCTATGCTGGACTAATAGCTCTTATTGTATGCAAACTCTGCTAACGAAAAGAACTGATCCCACTGCCTTCCAAAGTCAATCACACAAGCTCTGAGAATATCCTCTAAAATCTGAACTGTCCACTCCGACTACCCGTCGGTCTGAGGATGGAATGTCGTGCTAAGCTCTACGCGGGTCCCCAACTCGCTCTGAACAGCTCTCCAAAAATGGGAAGTGAACTGAGGGCCTCTGTCTAATATGATGGAGACCGGCACACCGTGCAATCGGACTATCTCCCGAATATATATCTGAGCGTATCTCTCTGCTGTACAGGTAGTCGCCACAAGAATGAAATGAGCCGACTTGTTCAACCTACCCACAATGACCCATAATGAATCAACCTTCCGCAAGGTCCGCAGCATCCCAACTACAAAATCCATGGTGATGCATTTCCACTTCCACTCCGGAATGGGCATCCGCTGAAGAAGGCCACCTGGGCTCTGATGCTCACACTTGACCTACTGGTAATTCAAACATTCAGTTACATACTCCACGATATCTTTCTTCATCCTGCGCCACCAGTAATGATGCCTCAAGTCACGACACATCTTTGTGGCACCCGGATGAATGGAGTACCTCGGACTATGGGCCTCTTCTAGAATCCTCTCCTTGAGCCCATCAACATTAGGGACACATAGACGGCCTCGAAGCTGCAACATACCATCCTCGCCAATAGAAACTTCCTTGGCACCTCCCTAAAGCACTCTCTCTCTGAGAACCTCAAAATGTGGATCATTGTACTGTCGGGCCTTAATCTATCCCAATAACGAAGATTGAGCAACCACACAAGCTAGAACTCGGCTGGGCTCTGAAATGTCCAACCTCACAAGTATATTAGCCAAGGACTGAATGTCCCAGACTAGTGGCCTCTCCTCCGCTGGAATGAATGCTAGGCTACCCATACTCTCTGCCTTTCTGCTCAAGGCATCCGCGACTACATTCTCCTTGCCCGAATGATAAAGAATGGTAATGTCATAATCCTTTAGTAACTCAAGCCACATGCACTGCCTCAAATAAAGGTCCTTCTGCTTGAACAGATGCTGTAAGCTGCGATGATCAGTATAAACCACACAAGGCACCCCATGAAAATAATGCCTCCATATCTTAAGAACATGAACAATTGCTGCCAACTCTAAATCATGCACAGGGTAATTTTTCTCATGAATCTTCAGCTGAAGTGAAGCATATGAAATAACTCATCCCTCCTGCATCAATACATATCCCAAACCAACGTGTGAAGTGTCACAATATACCATATACATCCCTGCACCGGAAGATAACACCAGAATTGGCGCCGTAGTCAAAGCTACCTTGAGCCTATGGAAGATCTCTTCGAAATCATCGGACCAAATGAATGGGGTACCCTTATGGGGCAGTCTAGTCAAAGGTGATGCAATAGTTGATAAGCCCTGCACAAATCGCTAATAATAACCGCTAAACCCAAGAAACTCCTAATCTCGATCACTGAAGTGGGACGTGGCCAACCCTGAACTGCCTCAATCTTCTTGGGATCCACCTTAATACCCTCTCCTGACATAACATGCACCAATAATACCATTGACTCAAGCCAAAACTCACACTTGGAGAACTTAGCATATAGCTTCTGCTCTCGCAATGTCTGAAGCACTACCCTCAAATGTTGCTCATGCTCCCCCAGACTACGTGACTATATCAAGATGTCGTCAATGAAGACGATAATAAAGGAATCCGTATATGTCATGAATACTCGATTCATCAGATCCATAAACGCCACTGGGGCATTAGTCAAACCGAAGGACATCACCAAAAACTCATAGTGGCCATATCTAGTCCTGAATGCAGTCTTCGGGAACATCCGAGTCCCGAATCTTCAGCTGATGATACCATGACCTCAAGTCAACCTTAGAGAACACCCTAGCTCCCTGCAGCTGGTTGAATAAATCTTTAATATGAGGCAACGTGTACTTGTTCTTAATGGTGACCTTGTTCAACTGGCGGTAATCAATGCATATCCACATGGTCCCATCCTTCTTCTTCACAAATAAAACTAGTGTGCCCCAAGGTGATACACTTAGCTTGACAAACCCCTTTGCTAACAACTCCTCCAACTGCTCCTTCAGCTTCTTCAACTCTTTAGGAGCCATACAGTACGGTGGAATCGATATAGGTTGAGTTCCTGGAGCCAAATCAATACAGAAATCAATATCATGATCCGGAGGCATGCTAGGAAGATCAGAAGGAAAGACATCATTGAACTCTCAAACTATTGGCACTGAATCAATTATTGGAGCCTCCGTAGTGACGTCTCGAACCTACACTAGATAGGCCAAACACCCCTTTTCGGCCATGTGTCGAGCCTTCAGGAAAAAAATAACCCTGATAGGCACATCAACTGTGGAACCCTTCCACTCCAATCTTGACGACCCTAACATTACTAGTGAAACAGTCTTGCATGGCAATCAAGGATAGCGTGATATGGAGACAACCAATCCAATCCCAGGATAACCTCAAAATCAATCATATCAAGAAACAGGAGATCTACTCTGGTCTCGAAACCACAGAAAGTAACCATACAAGACCGGTATATCTGATCCACAACCACAGAATAACCCACAGGAGTGGACACACGAATAGGAAACCCAAAGGCTTAGGAGAAATAACCAGGAAACGAGCAAAAAGAGATGATACATATGAATAAGTAGATCCCAGGTCAAATAATACTGAAGCATCCCTACCGCCGATGGAAATAATACCTGTGATAACGACATCTGAGGCCAATACATCTGGCCTGGCTGGAAGGGCATAGAATCTAGCTAAAACACCAGCTGTTTGGCCTCCCTATGACTGAGTAGTAGTTGGCTGACCTCTCCCCGTCTGGTCTCCACCCCGCGGATGGCCTCTACCAGTCTGCCCTCCACCTCTAGATGGCTGGGTAGCTGGTGCTGAAACCATGGACTGTTGACCTTGCTGCACCGCCTTGCCTCGACGTCTGGGACAGGTCCTCTTTATATGACCTAGATTTCCACACTCATAACATCCTCTTGGCGCCGAAGCCTGATGCTCTGAAGTTTGAGCCTGCTGGCCCGAATACCCACTAGAAGACCCCTGTATGGATGGTGGGCAATATGAACTCTCTGGAGTGGCACTGGAGTGAGCACTAGAAGAACCCTGATAACCAGAATACCCAACAGAAGGACCCTGAATGGCTGGTGGGTGGTAAGAACTCTCCAGCATTGCACTGAAATAAGGCCTCACTGGGGCATCTCAGGGAGGGGGTGGTGGTGCTGAATATGGGGGTCTGCTAGGCTGACCCCTCCCGAACTAACCTCTTCCCCTACCTGGGGCACCTCTGAACTCTCCAGAGAATCTGGCCCTCTTGTCCTGTTGCATCTGCTCTCTACCCCTCAGACGGTAACCCTTAATCTTGCAAGCAATCTGCTATACTAGCTGATATCCTGTGCCCATCTCTACCTCTCGGTCCATACCTGACTAGATAGTGGGGTGTAACCCCACAACGAATCTCCGTACTCTCTCTGCCTCTGTGGGGAGTATCATAAGTGCTTGGCGAGACAGCTCAGAGAACCTCGCCTCATAATCGGTCACTAACATATGATCCTGCTCTAGATGCTCAAACTGATGATGCAACTCTTCCCTCTTAGAGAGCGGAATGTACCGATCGAGGAATAACTGTGTGAACTGACCCCAGGTGAGGGGGGGAGCACCTGCTAGCCTACTAAGTGCATAAGACGGCCACGATCTACGGGCCATGCCCTCAAGCTGAAAAGTAGTGAAGTCGACCCATGCGACTCCAATATCCTCATATTGTGTAGTCTGTCCCTGCACCTGTCAATGAAGTCCTAGGCATCATCATGATTCTCACCCCCAAAGACTGGAGGGTGCAGCCTGGTCCATCTACCCAATAACTTCTGCGAATCACCGTCCACAACTAGCCTGTGCTGGGGTGCCAATGCAGGTACTGGCTGAGCCCCATCTGCGGGCAATTCACCCAAAGTCTGATATACTGCAGCTGCATGACCTAGAGCCTGAGCAGTAGGGGTCTGGGCTCCCCCTCCTACATGTGAAACAGCTGGTTCTACTGGAAATAAACCAACCTGAGTCATAGTGTCCATGAACCATAGCATGCGGCCCATGACCTGCTGAAATCCCGACGCTGTCATGAAATCCACTGGGGTAGGCTCAGCTGCGGGTGCCTCGTCCTGCTCCTCAATGATGGGATCCCTCGCAGAACCTACCGATGGTACAACTGGAACAACTCTAGGATGCCCTCGCCCCCTACCGCGGGCTGGTGCCCTCCCCCGGCCTCTACCCCGGCCTGTAACAATAAGGAGAGCAGCTCCTCCCGGGTCCGGAACTTCAGCAGTACGAGTCCTCACCATTTGTGAGAGAATAGAAGAGGGAAATTTAGTACTCTAAGAACTGCACGACATGAAATGAATAAAGAGTAGTCTTTCGTAATATCATATAGCCTCTCGAAGATAAATACAGATGTCTCTGTACCGATCAACAAGACTCTATCAGGTTTTCCCATAATTCGTGAGACCTATGTGAACCTAGAGCTCTAATACCATATTTTCACGACCCATTTCCACAATAGGCCATGAGGGCGTCTAACACCCTTGTCAGACAATCCATTGCGGAAACATTACTAAAATTTCTTATGTTGCTTTTGATTAGAAATAAGTGGAGTAAACACTCACGTGGAATTTAAACCAGGAGAGATAAATACTGTAATAAAATAATTACACAACCCCAAAATAACCGTTTACCAAGTGTGTGCCAGAACCTGGTGTCACAAGCTACGGGCAACTAGTAGAATATACATTCTAAAGAATATCATACTTTCCTACTATCCGAATCCAAATAAACAGAAATAGAAATACAAAAGAAAGACTTCTTCAGCTGCGGATCAACATGGAGGGAAAATAGCTCATCGTAGAAGTCCCACGTCCACTCACGGATGCGCACCAGAGCAATAACCAAATCCATCTGCCTTATATCCTGTATATTTAAGTACAGAAGCGTAGCATGAGTATATAAACAACATGTACCCAGTAAGTATCCCGTCTAATCTCGAAGAAGTAGAGACGAGAGGTCGACTAGATACTTACTAAGGTCAAGCAAAATGAGAAGAATGTATAATAATCAAGAATAACTCAAGTTATAAGAGTAACAAGTATGAAACATGAATCCTTCCTTTAACCTTCCACAAAGGGTGTGAGTTTATATATATTTAACAATTATAAAGTCAATCCATAGATAGAAAGCTAAATAACTCATGCGCAGATAATTACCAAGGAACGTACGACTTGATCCAACATAAAAATAAATGTGCACTACTGACGGTTGAACGGATCGAACCATAGATACATCTATCACCCTGCTCGCTAATCTATCCATGCAACGCGGTTAACATAAAATAAACAATCACCCTGCTCGCAAATCATCCAAGCGACGCAGGTACATATAAAATACATGCTAAAATATCCAATTAAGAGTTTACCGGGAATAATTATCCAAATAAAACCAATTCTCCTTTAACAATTTTTAAGATATGAAGTTTAACCCTTTTAGAAATTCACTTACTAACTCAATGTGATTTCAGCAATTCAAGCTATTAATGGGTTCACAAATAATCCAAGTATAACATGCTTTTGGGTCCTAACTACCCGGATAATAGCATAATAGTAGCTATGCACGGACTCTCGTCACCTCGTGCGTACGTAGCCCCCACAAATAGGAGCACATAATAAATTATGTCACCTATGGGGACTATTCTCTCTTATAAGGTTAGAAGGGAGACTCACCTTGCTTTGAAGTGCATTTCAATGCCAAGACAAGCCCAAACCCTCAATTCGTAGCCGAACGAGCTCAAACTAGTTAAATAAAGTACGAACTAGTCAATAAAGGCTTACAAGGTTGAATTCTAATCATTTAAGTAATTTCCCAAACTTTTTCACAAGTCTCCTAAATTTTGACCTCGGGCCCACATGCCCGGATTTCGGTATTTTTCAGAGGAAATCGTTCTCTAAAACTTAAGGATCGATAATATATGATTTCTGGTCCATTCCATAACAAATTCCATGCTTAAATCTTAGTTTTATCAAAACCCCAGGTCTAGCCCTAACCATTTGATTTTATCTATTTTTTGTGTTTAATCTACCTAATATACATGCATTTAAACTAATAATGAATGGGAGTAACTTACCTTGAAGTGCTATGTTGAAATTCTCTCTTTGGAAGCCCCTAAATCGCCTAAGTGTGGAGTGTGTAATGAAAAATGGTGTTTGAGTTCGAATTAAATGAAGGCCACTGCCCAGCAATTTCCACATCTGCGGTTAGGGGACCACATCTGCGAAGACGGAGCCACATTTGTGGAACTGGGGGGGGGGGTGGATCACTTCTGTGGTCTGAGGCCCGCATATGCGGAACCGCTTCTGCAGTTATTGGGTCGCTCCTGTGGCTTGGGCCTAAAATGGTTGGACCCAATCAGCGGTCTGCGGAACGCATAAGCATAACCGCTTCTATAGTCCCTGAGCAGCTTCTGCAATTTTCCCTGGCCTTCCCCCTTTTTGCTTCTGCGATGGCCTGATCGCATCTGCGGTCCCGCTTCTGCGGCTCAAGAACCGCAGTTGCTGTTATGACAGAAGCAAAAAACCTCCAGCTCTTTTTTAAGTTTTTCTACTTTGCTCGAACCTCGCTCGTTTGACGATCGGGGTTCCCGAGCCCCGCCCAAATATACCAAAAAGTCCAAAATCATGAGGCGGACCTACTCGAACCTTCAAAACTCCCAAATTAGTACTAAATCTTCGGATCACCTCCTAAAGCCAAGAATCAAACTATTGAATCTTCAAGTTCTTGATTCTCCTCTAACGGGTCAAAATGCCCTTAACTTATTAGGATTGACACCAAATTTTACTGGAAAGTCTTAAATGACATTACAGACCTATACCAAGTTTCAGAACCAAAATCCGAGCCCGATACCTAGGGAATCAATGATTTCTTAGTTTCTTTAATTCTTTAAGGCTTCAATGAAACAATTTTTGATAAAAATTCATTACTCGGGCTAGGGACCTCGGAATTCAATTCTGGACATACGCCTAGGTCCCATATTTTCCCACAGACCCTAAAAAATTGTCAAATCACAAATCCGGGTCTGTTTTTCCAAAATATTGACCGAAGTCAAACTTGGTCTTTTAAGAAATCTAAAAAAAGCAAATGGGCATATTTCACTCAAAACCCTTTCATATTCCCGAATCAATCGCACCTCGCAATTCATAATTTAGTTGAAGCAAGTACGGAAGGCTTTATTTAGGGGAACATGGTTCTAAAAGGCAAAACAATCGGTCGGTTCGTTACACTATAGGCATGGTATCTACTGAATTCAGAAAGCAATGAAATAACAAGTTCTAAAATAAACAACATACGTACTGGTTAAAAGGGGGTGGTTAGATTATTAAAAGAAAGGGAGAATTTTCATGGAGGTTATAAGTTCTGAAACTGATCGTACCCGTTATTACTTATTTTAGCTCTATACGTGAATGAAATGATTCGGATTTGATTAGGAGTTCCTATAGACATGCGTTCTATGTGTAGTTCATCTTAAGCCTTTGCAGACATGGTATAAAAATAAAGAAGACTCGTTTTAAACCTATGAACATGATATCTAGATGGTGAACTTTGTTTAAGACCTATGAACATGATATCTAGGTGCAGAAATTTGTTTAAGACCTATGGACATGATATCGAGGTGCAATTGAATGTTTAAGACCTATGAGCATGATATCTATGCGCAATTGAACATGCAGACTTAAACCATCCTATAGGCATGATTTTTATATGAAAATGGTAGTACGGTGATCATGATTTCTATATGAATGATGGATGTACAGAATTCAGAAGGACCTCAAAAGCTAGGGTTTCAGAGGAACCCAAACAGTGAGAAAGGTTTGGATAGTCGTTGATCTAAGCAGGATGAGTAGAGGTAAGGCTCAAAATAGAAATGACTTGCCGGAACAAGGCCGGAGATGGCCATACAACTTGAATCAAACAAGGTCTGGACGAAGTTTTTCGTGGTCAGGCTATGAAACTTCAGCAACCAAGCGTGTAGGAACCATAGAATGCTGGTAGGTGGTGAGACCACTATGGATTCAGGCCACGAGGTGGCCAGAGATGGCGAGTGAAACTCATCGAAGCGAAGGGGAAGGGGGAAGGTTCTAGAGAGAAACAGAGATAGAGAGATAGAGATGAGAGTCGGTTGATTGAGGAATGAGCGGGGTTTGGGAGGGTCATTTGGTTTAATTTGGTAAGAACGGATCTGGCCCGTTGATCAAAATTGATGAACGACCAACATTTAATCCAGTTGAGTTGGGTAGATTTAGGGATTGGGCTTAGGTCTTTGGGCTGGTTTAATTTGGGTTGGGGTCTGATTTAATTTAGGCTAAATTATAAAGCCAAATCTGGCTATAAGTTAAATTGCCCTTTTCACATTTAATTTATAGAAAATAGTAAACAAATTTTTGAAAACAAATTGAAAGCACTAAAATTATTTATAATATATAATTATTAATTTAAAATATAAGCTCCCATTTTATAAACATAAGACAAATTTAAACCTAAAAATGTCTAATGTTTCAATTAAGCAATTTTATCCTTAAAAATACTAAATAAATTTTATAAAAATATATAGAAAGAACATCTTAGCTATATTTTAGTATAAAAATGAGAATCCAATAAATGAATCACCAAAAATGATAATTTTGGGGACAATTATTGGGTTTTATTGATAAAATAGGGCAGTAAATTAATTTTGAAAATCTTTGAAAAATTAAGAAAAATAATGAAACCTTGGGATATACTCATATATTTATATATAGGCTATTTTAAAAGTATTTTGCGTATATAAAATATAGAAAAAAATTAGTATCAACAATGAGCATTAGCGGCCAGGTGGATTGCTTTAAAGTCATGAGATTCCAGAGTGGAAATGAGAGCGGGTTACTATGGATTTTTTGATTTTTTTAGACTCCCACGAACTCAGATGAAGTTCGATGCACTATGTTAATTATGGATAGGTTGACCAAGTCGGCTCATTTCCTTCCGATGGTGACTAATTATTCTTCAGAGCAGCTGGCTTAGGTTTATATTCGCGAAATTGTCTGACTTCATGACGTGCCGGTATCCATCATCTCTAACTGGGGGTACATAGTTTACATCGTGATTCTAGAGGGCTATTCATATTGAGTTAGGCACGCATGTTGAGTTGAACACAACATTCCACCTCAGACGGATAGACAGTCCGAGCGCACTAACAAGAAATTAGAGGATATGTTTTATGATTATGTGATGGAGTTTAGGGCTTCTTAGAATCAGTTCTTGCCGCTTGCGGAGCTTTCCTACAGCAATAGTTACCAGTCAAGCATTTATATGGATTCATATGAGGCCTTGTATGTGAGGCAGTGTCAGTCTCCGATGGGTTGGTTTGAGCTGGGTGAGGCTAGGCTATTGGGTACAAACATGGTCCAGGATGATTTGGAAAAGGTTGAATTGATTCAAGATCAGCTTTGCACAACCCAATTTAGACAGAAGAGTTATGTGGATCGGAAGGTTCTTGATGTTGAATTCATAGTTGGGAGGTGGTCTTGCTCCGGGTTTTTCCCATGAAGGGTGTTATGAGGTTCTGGAAGAAGGGCAAGTTGAGCCCTAGGTATATCAAACCTTTTGTGATTCTAGAGAGGATTGGAGAGGTGGCCTACAAGCTTGAATAACCACCTAGTCTAGCTATAATTCATCTAGTATTCCATGTCTCTATGTTCTGGTAGTATCACAGTGATCCGTCTCATATGTTAGACTTTAGCTCAGTCCAGTTGGACAAGGATTTGTCTAATGTTGAGGAGCCGATGGCCATTATATACAGGCAAGTGCAAAAGTTGAGGTCGAAGAATATTGTATCACTGAAGATTTAATGGAGGGACAACCAGTCAAGGAGGCAACTTTGGAGACTGAGCATGATGTATGTAACCATTATCCTCATATTTTCACCACTTCATACATGTCTGTATACTCGTTTGAGGATTAATGATTGTTTTAAAAGGGGGAGGATGTAACGAACCGACTGGTCGTCTTGAGTATTTTAGCCTCGATCCCCTATTTATTGCCTCCTCTATGTTATTTTGTGGTTATGTAACTTTTTAGGGTATTTGGTTTTGATTTCGGTTGAGTTTCGGAGTGAAATGGGATACATAGTCCTTACGTTGGAAGCTTAAGTCGATAGAGTTGATCGTAGTTTGACTTTTGAGTACACCACTTCGGAATGGAGTTTTGACGATCCCAATAGCTTTGTATGGTAATTTTGGACTTAGGAGTGTGTCCGGATGTTGATTTGGAGGTTTGCATGTTGTTTCAGAGTGAATTGGCGAAAGTTTGAAAATTTAAGGTTTGTAGGATTGGAAAGTTTGACCGGGAGTTAACTTTATTAATATCGGGGTCAGATTCCGCTTCCGAAAGTTGGAATATGTCCGTTATGTCATTTATGAATTATGTATAAAGTTTGAATTCAATCGACGTTGTTTTGGTATGAATCAACATTACTATTGGGATTTAGAAGTTCATAGTTTCATATGCTTGAATTGGGTTGCGATTCGTAGAATCGATGTTGGTTCATGTGATTCTTGGCCTTAAGTTGGTCCGTTAGGTGTTTTGAAACTTGTTGGTATAGTCAAACGGGGTCCTAAGGGGCCCGAGTGTGAAATTGTTTGAATTCGGAATAATTTTTGACTTGTGCAATTGTTTAACGACAATTGTTCTGGAGTCATCGCACATGTAGAGGGTTTGGCTGTAGGTGCAGATACGCAAAAGTGAGGAGTTCATCGCATAAGCGAAGCTGGCATTGCCCAGCTAGTATAGCAGGTGCAAAGAGATATCTGTATCTGCGAGTTCGCAAGTGCAGAGGAGTGGTCGCAGATGTTGACGAGGCTAGTTTGGTCTATTATCCCAGAAGTGGGCCTTGACCGAAGTTGCGAGTATGCAAAAATGTGTTTTAGTCCGCAGAAGCAGATGCGCAGATGCACATTTGGTCAGCAGAAGCAGAAAGTCATGGCCTAAGTGGAAACCATACTTGTGATGGTTTTTCCGTAGGTGCGGCATCGCAGCTGCGACTAAAGGGCCGCAAAAGCAAAGTCGCTGGGCAGAAAAGGCCTAATTTTGAAGGTTTGATTTCATAATCCATTTTTGGATGTAGAGATCTCGGTTTGTAGCAATTTTTTGGGAGATTTTCAAGGAAAACATTGGAGGTAAGAAATAATAACTCGGTTTTGGTTAAGTTACACGAATCTGTTGTTAATTTCATCATTTAATTAGTGATTTGAGTTGGAAATTTGAGAAAAAATGGTGAAAACTTCTTAGGCTAAAATTTGGGGATTTGAAAGGCGATTTGAGGTCATACTTGAGTAATTCTTTTACGGTTGGACTCGTTATCGATTGAGTGTTCGAATTATATTTTGGTTAGGTTCCGAGATGCATGCCCGAGTTGTTTTATTTCTTTGTAAAGATCATAATTTTATTGTTCGAAATAGTTTTCTATCATTTATATTTGTAGTATGAAGTTTTTTGGCTATATTCGAGCCGTTTAGAGTTAGATAATCGAGGAAGACCTACTAGTGGATTGAGTTAGCGTGTTTCGAAGAAAGTATCTGGGCTAACTTTATGTGGAGGAATTACCCCTTAGAATTGGTATTTTTTGTGATACTTGTGATGTGTGGGCACTGTGTACACAAGGTGACGAGTGTGTACATGATCTAGATGTGGAAATTTATTGGTTTTAGCTATATAGTTTCCTTTCATGCCTTAATTGAGTTACCTTAATATGTCATAGTCATCATTTCTAGTCAATCTTCACATGCTCTACGTGTCTTATCTCTTACTTGTTAATTGCCCTACATGTTTAGTTGAAGTTGTTGTTATTTCCTCTATCCCTTATTCATTATTTAAGCGTGAATTATTTGCTTCAAGTTGTTAGTCTTTGAATATCTTGTTAATGAAAACAATATTTAGTCATAAAGGTTGTGATTTATGTTGAGGCAAAGTGTTAAGTTGTGAAATATTAGTTTGTTGAGTTATTCACTCTTGGTTGTTATTGTTGAGACTCTTGTGTATGTTGTGGTTGAACTATGGGCTCTTTATTGTGAAAACACTATTATTGTTGATTGCTTTGGTAAGTTATGATATTGGGCACTTGAGGTGCGATTTGTGATACGTTGTGTTATTGATACACATGCGGTGGTATAAGGTTTTCGCGTTGAAACATATGTCGTGAGATAAGATGGGTTGGATACGCATGGCTAGTAGGGGATTTTATAGAAGTCATGCAGTGTGATATGGTGGGTTAAAATGCGAGATGCTATTTTGAAAAAACAAAATTTTAAACTAAATGGAAGGCTCCCGCAGTGATATAAGGAATGATTTTGAATGTAAGACCCCGTTAAAAATTTTTCTAATGATTTAGGATTTTAAAGTGCACCAGCCGTATTTGGGAATAACGTTTTTGAGAATTAAAGGACACCTATGGGATAGAACCATATCATTTTAAAATGAAAATATATGTTTGAGGTGTGTTGGAACATATTAAGGAGGTCTGCGAGTGAGAAGATTTTGTGTGGAACAAGTTAATACATTAAATGGAAAGGATGTCTCAATTTGCATGACACCTTACTTTAAGCGTGAATTACTCTCATAGAAAAAGAAGAAGATATTTTCCATGAATTTTTTCCCTAAAGCATAGCCATTCGATTCTGGTTTCAAACATATCAAACCATTTGTCATTTGGATATTTCTACGAGAAATTATGATAAGGTAGACGGAACAAATAAAGTTTTCCTGAGTGTTTAAAGCCTTAAATCGCACCTCGAGATCTCCATTTTTCGCTTGTGTACCCTAGATGGCAATGGGTGAGGCTAACATTGTGTAATAATGGTTTCATAATTATATGAAGATTTGAAAGTAAATTAGGGTTTACATTATAGCAAGGTATCGAAGGAGAGTAAGTTGGAAAACATGAAATATAGAAAGAATGCAACTGAGGAGCTCGTCTGAACTCATGCGCCGCACGAGTTTGAACGAGCTGGGACCCCGATAATATCAAAAAAATAGCAAAGTATTGCCCCAGCACGCGAACGTGAACAAGAGCTGGTCCATGTCCGCGCGACGCACGAGGATGCACAAGCTAAGTCTGAAGTCTTTATAAAGAACATTTTAGTAGCTCACTTTCCCCACTCCTCTTAGTTGATTGTTGGATCACCTCTCCGCTCTCTCAAAACCCCCCAACACCTCCCATATTCAAGGTGAGTAATCCCTACTAGTTTGATATTTCATTCCATCAATTCCACCCTACAACTAACCAAATCCACCATGGAATCATTAGATTTTCAAGGAATCTTCCTAATGGCTCAAATGAGGACTTTTACAAGATTCACCCCCAAAAGTAATTCCATATCCTTTTGCATACATGTCTTAGTAATGAATATATGAGTAGCAATTTAGATCTAGAACTTATTGCATGGTGATTTGAAGCCATAGTTTCAGCAATTGGAATTTTTAGGATTTGTAGAGAATGAACAATGATTCTTTTAATGAATTGTTTGGTTGGGGATGGATGGTAAGATATGATGTAACGACCCGAACGGTCATTTTGAGATTTTGCACTTTTTCTGTCAGTTCCCGAGAATGACTTGCCCAGTATGATATATTAAGACTTATATAAATTGTTGATTTTGGTTTTCAGGGTACTCAGAATGAATTTGGAAGAATAGTTCTCAGTTTGAAGCTTGAAATTTGAAAGGTTTGACCAAGATTTGGCTTGTTTGTATATGATCTCGGATCTGAATTTTTATGATGTGGTTAGCTCCGTCAAGTGATTTGGGACTTAGGAGCGTGATCTAAATGCATTTTGGAATTATGTGGAAGGTTTAGGCTTGAATTGGTGAAATTAAGATTTTAACGTTTTTCGGTTGATAGGCGAGATTTCGATATAGGGGTCGGAATGGAATTATGAGAGTTGCAGTAGCTTCATTATGTCATTTCGGATGTGTGTGCAAAATTTTAGATATTCGAACATGGTTCGGTTGGGCTTCTGATCAAAAGCGAAATTCGGAAGATTTTAGAAAGTTTGGCTTGAATCCGACATGATATATAAGATTTGATGTTGTTCGAAGTGTTTTGAAGATTGGAACAATTTTGAAAAAGGTATTACGATATGTTTGTGCTTTTGGTTGAGGTCCCAGAGGCCTGGGGTGATTTCAGATGGTTAACGAAGAAGTTTGGACTTTGTTGCAGCTGCTGAATTTGCTACTTTTGGTATTTTTGCACCTGCGGATTGGGGACCGCAGGTTCAGTGCCGCATGAGCGGAGATTTGGTCGCAGAAGCAGAAAAGGGCTTGAAGGGCAGGAACCGCATAAGCGACTAAGAGGACCACATCTGCATAGTTGCAGATACTGTTAATAGATCGTAGATGCGGTTTTGCAGCAGGTAAGTGATTTCCGTAGAAGCGGATGAATGACCGCAAATGCGGTACCGCAGAAATGGGTATTGTGTCGCAGATGCGAAATATCTGGGTAGAAGATATAAATTTTGTCCTTCGTGAATTTTGGGTAATTTCACCATTTGTATCTCGGCTTTGGAGCTTTTTGGACGATTTGAAAAACGAAATTCAAGGAAACTTCACTGAGGTAAGGATTTTGGACCTAAAACTTGTTCCTATTCTATTATTTGATGGATTAGAGCTAGAAGTTATGGAAATTAAGGGTGAAAATTGGGAAAGCTAGGATTTAGGATTGGAGACCTATGATTTAGCATTTGGTTGACCATTTAAGGTTGGATTTCTGAACTTTTGGTATGTATGAACTCATGGGGAGATAAGAAATCTATTGGTGTAAAAATTATCGAATTCCGAGACATGGGCCCGAGGGTCGGGTTTTGGTAATTTCGGGATTTGTGCTAGTTATTGATTATTTTTGCGTGGGCTTTGTTCCCTTAGCATATTTTAATGATTATGTACTGATTGTGGATAGATTCAACACGAGTGGAAGCCGATTCGAGGGGCAAGGGAACCGCGGGCTAGAGTTTTGACCGGATCAAGGTGAGTAATGGTTTTAAATGATGTTCTGAGGGTTTTAAACCCCAAATTGCACATCGTAGTGCTATATTGAGGTGGGGTACACGCTTGATGACGAGCGTGGGGTCGTGCACTATTGGGGATTGTAACTTGATCCATCCCGATTGATGATTTTACTGCATATTTGACTGAAATCTATTTACTATCATTATTATTTGTATTGAATTCCATATTTGGGCTTCGTGCCAATTATTTAAACCCTTCAGGGATTTTAGTAGATATTTCCTCACTGTTTTGACTTTATTCTTGAACTCAGTCATGTTATTTTCCACTATTTTTAAAACTCGGCCATGTTCACTCAGTTTTAATACTCAAATGATTTTTTGGGCTGAGAAACACTATTTTACTATTGTCCGAGAGGCTTATGTGATTTTGATTGAGTAAGGCCGAGAGCCTGTGTTGTGAGGATATCTTTTGGGTCGAGTTGCATCCCGCAGCGATGATACACTGATTTTGATTATGAGGCCGAGGTCCTGAGATTGTACGCAACGAGGTGGGTTGATATTGATATGAGGCCAAGAGCCTGTTTATGATGCTACGAGATGGCTTGATATTGCGCTTGGGCCGTAAGGGGCCCCGCCAGGAGTCTGTACACCCCTAGTGAGCGAGGGTACCCAGTGTGATGACTCTATTTATTATGTAAGGCCGAGGTCCGGATTGGTTATGCCACGAGATGGCTTGTTATTGTGTGATCCATATGTTGTCTGTTAGAAGATATCATTTACAAGTGAAATATATGTGTTGCAATTTAAATTTAGGTCGCTTAAGAGAGTGGGTTTAACTATTACGAGGGTGAATGCAAGAGTTGTAGAAGATTTGAAGTACCAAATGGTCTGTGTTTCACGTGCTTATGAAGGATTAAGTTTAACCTCACTACGAAAGTATGTTAATAATATAGTATAAGCATTATGAGTTACTATGTGTGTTTTGATCTATGCCTTCGAGTCAAGTGGAGGAGTCTTTTATTGATTAGTTAACTGCACGGTTATGTGCTATGTTTGTTCCAGTTTGAGCCTTACTGGTGAATCGGTTATAGCATACGGAGATTGAGATCAAGGATGGATCAACTAAAGGAAAAATTCTTGGCAAGGGTTATAGTATGCTTCATAGGTATGTGATAATTCACGAAATGTCTTAAGTTGTTGTTGGTAAGGAATGCTCAGTGCATAGAGCAGGAAGTTGCTTGGTTGTATTGGGATGAGGTTACATTCTGCGGTGTCGGAGTGCTAATGAGACACTGATTTTTCGATTCATTTGATCAGGATAATTGTAGTTTAAGTAGAGTGGATAACTCTAGAGAATGGTTCTAATGCGTTCAATTTTTTACATATAATAAATGGAGATTTTCAAGTGTATAACTTGTCTAGAAACGGAAGTTTGCATTGGAGGGTGCCAAGACTTGTGTCATTTCTATATCAATTATGGGATTCTATATATCATTATTAGGAAGGTAACTGTTCTAGATTCGAAAGGAGTCTCTTCAGGGTAGGTATTTTGAATGTGGTGCTTTTGGAAACATTTAAGAGAGTACTCAGCGGCTTGTGAGCGTTAGATGGTGTGGTCTTATGCTTGGGTCTAGTGTGGTAAGTCTAGGTTGAGAAATGGTAGTGTTATAGCAAGAAGGAGTATCAAGTTGAAGGAAACTCGGATAGAGGTGGTAGCTTGTTAGTAGGCCGAATCAGTATGGTAAGGATATGATTAGTCCTTTGGGTGTTTACGAGATAGTGAGTTTCTACAAGTGTTTCACAGCAATGCTCTTAGGTGATAGTGCCCTGCATAGTCTGGTTGAGTAAGAAGGATTCAGACCTAACAGTTTAGTTTTGTGAAAAAGGAATCAACGGAGTTCTTGACGGTTTGTACCACGGTTAGAGATGTATATTTTCTGCTGGCATGATGAGCATAGAATGTATAATGATTTTCTTCTAGATAGGATCAATGGGAATTTCTTGGCTAGCTGAGTACATAGTTGCTTATGGATCGTGGGGGGGATACAAAGTTCTCCTGGTTATCCAAGACGGTATGGTTTATGCGGTATGTGGTGTAGGCTTGAGATTGCATGTGTAAGGTCTTGGTTCGGTTCTGAGAAGAAGATCATAAAATCCTCAGGCAGTAGGCAGCTTCAGATAATTAGGGAAATAAACTTAGATGATTAAGGAAATGGTATTGCTAATTGTTGTGACTTGATGAGGGTATACGTTTCTGAGAAGCAATGTGATTAAGTTGATGGTACATCAGTAGTATTGCGATACTCTCATGTTGGATCGACAAGCTGATATTCGGGTTTGCTGGGTAGTACAGAAGGATTATAGGAGTACCTCTCATGGATGATTGGGTATTAGAGGTGTGTTGTATATTCGAACGGCAGAATTGGGATCAAGTATGGTGATTCGTGTGATATATGGAGTTGGAGAATGGGAGTTCTCATAAACTGGTAATGTTGTGGTTGTGTGTCGTGTGTATCAACACTGCTTAGTGACTATCGGGGTTTGGAGATCCGAGTGGATCTTTTGCTACTTGGTGTGTTAGATTTTGGATGTGATATTGGGTATTGACTGGTTGTCTCAGTGTTGTGTCATTCTGAGCTATTGCGCTAAGGCGGCAATATTGGCTATGCCGGGAATGCCACGAATTGAGTGGTGAGGTTCAATGGATTTTATGTTCGTAGTAGGGTGGTTTTGTATTTCAAAGACCCAGCGGATGGCTGGGAAGGATTGCTTTTGGGCTTTCGTGATGGATGTCAGTGTAGAGACTTTTACCATTGAATCAGTTCCGGTGGTGAGAACTTTTCAGATGTGTTCTTATGGACGGGCATGTTGCCAGTCAAGGTTGTTGATATCAGTGTTGATTCGATGTTAGAAACCATATCGTATGGCACTGACAGAATTAAAGGAGTAGCTTCAGGGTTTCCTTGATAAGGGGTTCGTGGGCAGGCCAATGTGGATGTGTGTTCTAACTTGAGTCGGCTTGGTTGGCTCCAAGTTGTAATGTTGAGGGATGTGTTGATTCAATTGTTATTGAGATTATCAGTAATCTGGGGAGATCTATAAGTTACCTTTCTTTGTTGCGAGGGGTTATGATTTGTTGGTTATATGCACATATGGTGCGGTTCTATTGGGGTTTCATAGTGGAAATCGAGCGGGGAGAGTAATTGGGTGTTTCTCGGTGAATGGCGTATCGGTTATGTCCTTTCAGGTTTGTGTGTTATATGTTATTTGCTTCACTGTGAGTATGATGACTTTCTTTGGTTCCAGATATCAAATTGCGCGTGGTTGTCGATTTCGAGCATAGTGACTTGAGGTGTTGCATGTGGAACAGTGTTTGGATAGGGTCGTGCATTGTAGAGAAGTTATGTGGAGGTATGACCCTTCGGGTTAGATTCATGTATTCTATTTATACAACGTGTGATGGATTCTCCGCATTTTGTTGTGGTGGTACTGGTGAGTTGGTGATACAACCGTTTCGTTCAAGTCATCTTCATGATTGGAGTACATTCAAATTGTTGTTTATTGGTGCACATATTGCATGAGTTGTGGCTTTAGATTTTATTAATGTGTCATGTCACCAGAATAGTGGTGTTGGATTAGATAAGATTGTCAGAATCTGAAATGAGTACAAACAGATTTGATTTTAGCATGCTGGGAGGATAAATATCGAGGTTCGGCTTAGAAATTTGCTATGGTCCTTGTCAAAGGAGAAGTGGCTTCATGAATGGTTGATCTGAGAAATGGTTATGGTTTATTGCGTGTTTCATTTATCATTGTCAGTGCATAAAAGTGTTGGAATGAGGCCTTAATTGTTAAGAGGTTTTCTATTGGTATCATGTTGTTGGGTGCGTCATGTAATTGCACCTGAGGTTATAGATATGATTTGTTATAGCTTGTTCAGACTTATATACTATATAAATGTGGTTCTATGGTTTATGGGCTAGATTGGATTGTAAAATTTCAGTTACAATGCGTTATCGGACCTATATGAGAAAGGGTGATGTCCCGGGTATATGCATGGTAAGGCTATTCAGCGAGTGGTTGGCTTTTGGAACAATGCTGGGCACTTTCAAGGACGAACGTATGTTTAAGTGGGGGAGGATGTAACGACCCGACATGTCATTTTGAGCTTTTGCACTTTTTCCGTCAGTTCTTGGGCATGAATTGACCCGTATGATATATTAAGACTTATGTAAATTGTTGGTTTTGGTTTTCAGGGTAATCAGAATGAATTTGGAAGAACAGTTCTGTCATACCTCCTTTTTACGTTTACACCCCGTGAAGGGTATGATAAAGGATTTTTTCCATTTTAAGGACAATAGGAACGGGATTTGTTATTTTTATTTCAGAGTCGCCACTTGAGAGATTAATAGTGTCCCAAGTCTCCGGTTGAATCCCGAACCGAGGAAAATATGACTCTGTTAACAGTCCACGAATCAAAAATCCGGATAAGGAATTCTGTTAACCCTTGAGAAGGTATGAGGCATTCCCGGATTCCGTGGTTCTAGCACGGTCGCTCAACTGTGGCATTTGTTTTTATCTAATTTCCATATACATTCTCATTTTTATGTTCATTTATGGTAGTCCGCTTTTATTATTGAATTTTACAAGAATTGCAACGTCGTGAAAATGAGTTCTGGACCACACCGTACCAGTACGCCTGTGGCCTTAAACACATTTCGACTTCGTTGGGATTTGGATTTGGGTCACATAAATGTGCACCCATATTTAGGAAAGTGATATTATTGTTAATCGCGTCTAAAGAACCTACACATTTGTTAACTTTGAGAAAGGCCGTAAAATTCGCTAAACGGTCCTTCCAATTCTAATATTTTTTATAAGCAACTATTGAGGGCCCTGCAATTGTGAATTGATTCATTGGGCAAGACTCATCTCTATTTTTATTCAAGGTCGATCCTAAAGCTCGCTATATTTTCTATTGGTTTTTGTCTCTAATAATAAAGGAAGAGTCCTAATTATTTAATATTACCGAATGGTTATTACATTTGGGCCATGAGCTCATTTGAGCCTAGGCCTTCAATTACTTTGGGTTTGATTGTAGCCCGTTTGGCAATAACATGGCCAGGTGTAGCAGGACTGATTGAATCCAGCTTGGGCCCAAGTTCTGGGCCGCGTGTCAAGATATCCAGGCCCAATGGCCACTAATGCAACTATTCTGTTGCCTTAACAGATTCCTACAAATATTTGAAGAAATAGATAACTGAATGATTTTGTATTAAAATGCTACTTTGATTCAAAATGAAAGTGTGAAGGCTAAACTACATTAACTGAACTCAAATTGAATTGCATACATTATTCCTTTTATGCACCTATTTTATCAATTACTGGAACTCAACAGGAATTTACAGTTGGACTAATTTAGACATGTCATGGCCATTAACAGAATACAAATCGAACAAAAGTGTGATTTAAAAAATCAAAACAGGCTAGCACAAGTTGAAGCTGGCAAACGATTTTCAAATTTCATTACAAACAAGCTGTTCGTGATCACTTAAGATCCAGAAATTTTAGCTAAATCGAATTTTGATTATTACAAATTCATTACTATCACTAATCTAATATAGAGATCCATACAGTCCTATAGCTAACATGTTTCAAATACAACTACTATTACTATAATAGACTAAAATATTGTAAAGTTCAACAATCCGAGTCCATATAGTTTAATTACATATTCGAACTATTCCTAATGAATACAAGGACTTATGATTGGATCAAATATTAAGTAGAAAACAACTTGAAATAACACATAATCATTTTTATTTATCTTCGTCGACTTGAATTACATCAACAAGTATAGAATTG
>MU686271.1:39082-89898 GCA_026770625.1 Nicotiana glauca | reverse complement strand
TACTGTTATAGGGTTATGCCGTTTGGGTTGAAGAACGCAGGGGCAACATACATGAGGGCGATGACCACCATGTTCCATGATATGATACATCGGGAAATTGAATTATATGTGGATGATGTAATTATAAAGTCAAGAAAGCAGTGTGATCATGTTAAAGACCTGAGGAAATTCTTCCAGAGGCTATGCAGGTACAATCTCAAACTCAATCCGGCAAAGTGTGCATTTGGAGTCCCGTTAGGGAAGTTGTTGGGGTTTGTGGTAAGCCGACGTGGTATTGAATTAGACCCGTCCAAAATCAAAGCCATCCAGGAATTGCCGCCACCAAAGAGCAAGAAAGAGGTGATGAGTTTGCTCGGCAGGTTGAATTATATCAGCAGGTGCATTGCTCAGCTTACAACGACTTGCAAGCCTATCTTTAAGATGCTGAAGAAAGATGCTGCGGTCAAGTGGACAGATGAATGTCATGCAACATTTGATAAAATTAAGGAGTATTTGGCCAGTCCACCTGTGTTGGTTCCGCCAGAGCCGGGAAGACCGTTGATCCTTTATCTGACAATATTGGATAGTTCTTTTGGCTATGTACTGGGGCAGCATGATGTGACGAGAAAGAAATAGCAGGCAATTTATTATCTCAGAAAGAAGTTCACATCTTATGAGGTAAAATACACTCAACTGGAGAGGACATGCTGTGCTTTGACCTGGGTAGCACAGAAGTTGAAACACTACTTGTCAGCATATACCACTTATCTCGTTTCACGGTTGGATTCATTGAATAACATTTTTCAGAAGCCTATGCCCACAGGGAGGCTTGCTGAATGGAAAATCCTGCTCACAGAATTTGATTCTGTCTTTGTGACCCGTACTGCGATGAAAACACAAGCAGTGGCTGATCACTTAGCGGAGAATCCAGTTGATGACGAATATGAACCGTTGAAAATGTATTTTCCTGATGATGAGGCAATGTATATTGAGGAATCGGAACAAGATGAAAAACCTGGGTGGAAGTTGTTCTTTGATGGGGCTGCCAATAACAAAGGCGTTGGGATAGGAGCAGTACTTATTTCAGAGACAGGGCTACATTACCCTGGTACAGCTCAACTTCGCTTTTATTGCACCAATAACATGGCTGAATACGAGGCATGTATTTTGGGTTTGAGGATGGCTATATATATGGGTGTATAAGAGATCCTAGTCATGAGTGACTCGGATCTTTTGGTACACCAAATTCAGGGAGAATGGGAGACACGAGAGTTAAAACTCATACTGTACCGGCAATGTTTGCATGAACTTTGTCAGCGGTTTCAGTCAATAGAATTCAGGCACATTCCAAGGATTCATAATGAAGTTGCTGATGCTTTGGCCACTTTGGCATCAATGTTGAATCATCCAGATAAGGCTTATGTGGACCTATTGCAGATTCAGGTCCGAGATCATCATGCCTATTATAACATGGTGGAGGAAGAGCTTGATGGAGAGCCGTGGTTTCAATATATCAAAGAATACCCCAAAATAGGAGTATATCCGGTACAGGCCACAGGAGACCAAAAGAGATCCATTAGACGTTTAGCAAGCGAATTTTTCTTCAGCGGAGGGGTGTTGTACAAAGAACTCCATATCTTGGTTTATTGAGGTGCATGGATGCTAAACAGGCTACAACTATCATGACCGAGGTACATGCGGGAGTTTGTGACCCTCATATGAGTGGGTATGTACTGGCCAAAAAGATTCTTTGAGCAGGATATTATTGGCTCACTATGGAATGAGACTGTATCAGTTTCGTACGCAAGTGTCATCAGTGTCAAGTACATGGAGATTTGATTCATTCTCCTCCATCTGAGTTGCACGCAATGTCGGCACCATGGCCCTTCATTTCTTAGGGAATGGACATCATTGGGCCGATCGAGCTAGCAACATCTAATGGGCACAGGTTTATTCTGGTAGCCATTGATTATTTTACTAAGTGGGTTGAGGCGAAAACTTTCAAATCAGTGACCAAGAAGGCGGTGGTCGGTTTTGTGCATTCAAATATCATTTGCCGGTTCAGAATTCCGAAGATGATTATCACAGATAATGGTTCCAATCTCAACAGTCATCTGATGGTGGAGACATGTCAGAAGTTTAAAATCACACACCGCAATTCCACACAATATCGTCCTAAGGGGAATGGAGCAGTCGAGGCAGCTAATAAGAATATCAAGAAAATACTTCGGAAAATGGTGGAAGGATCCAGGCAGTGGCATGAGAAACTACCTGTTGCTTTGCTAGGATATGGTACTACTGTTCGCACTTTAGTAGGGGCGACTCCTTATTTATTGGTGTACGGTACGGAGGCAGTGATACCTGCAGAAGTTGAAATACCCGCCCTTCGGATTATTGCGGAAGCGGAAATTGATGATGATGAGTGGGTCAAAACCCGTTTAGAACAATTGAGCTTGATTTATGAAAATAGATTGGCAGCAGTATGTCATGGACAGTTGTATCAACAGAGAATGGCAAGAGCTTATAACAAGAAAGTGCATCCGCAGAAATTTGAAGTAGGACAATTGATATTGAGGGGTATCTTACTCATTGGGCTGAAGCAAAAGGAAAGTTCGCTCCCAACTGGCAGTGGCTGTTTGTTGTAACATGAGTGTTGTCTAATGGTGCATTGTATCTAACAGATGTGGAAGGGAAATGTGTAGAAATGGCTATCAATTCTGATGCAGTCAAGAGATATTATGTATGATTTCTTTATCTTTATGTATCTGATTGTATTTGACATGTTTTGAGATTGAAATGATGAAGGCATTTTGTTCTACTATCCAAACACTTTATCCTTTGTTATCCCTTTGAGCCTTATTATTATATTTCCTTTTGTATCCCTCTTTCGGAATCAATAACAATACTCGAGAATTGAAAGGGGAAACTAAATGGAGAAATAGGACAGTTGAAAAACAAAAAAAAAAGAAAAGAAAAGAAAATAAAGAAAAGAAAAGAAAGAGAAAAAGAAAAGAAAAGAAAGAAAGAAAAGAAAAGAAAAGAAAGAGAAAAAGAAAAGAAAAGAAAGAAAGAAAACAAAAAGAAAAAAGAAGAAAAAAAAGAAAGAAAGGAAAAAGAAAGAAAGAAGGATGGAAGGAAAGAAGCATCACAACAATGAAGCGATTTTACACACCTGAACTACGTTTGACTTGATCCCAAAAGGGTACGTAGGCAGCCTCACTGAGGTTCAGTCACAACAAAAGAAAAATCTAAGAATCCTCAAGAACGAAACTGGGGCAGAAGTTATGGTTGTTGTGAAAGATATGATTTTGAAAGTTGTAATTATTTGAGCCCACATTGAAATATTTTGAGCCTTTATGCCTTTCTTTCTAAACCCATCCAAAAGACACATTACGGTCCAAAGCAAGACCTTCTGATCAATTTTAATAAATGTTAATACGAATAGGTAAAGTGACTCATGTTGGGGACAACACTCTGGTGCCAGAAGGAAAATGATGAAATGAGAGAGTCTTATTGGTGAAAACCATCACGGGCACCGTAAGGCGAAGTGAGTTGAGAAAAATGAAAATGAGAGAGTCTTATTGGTGAAAACCCTCACGGGCATCGTAAGGCGAAGTGAGTTTGAGAAATATTAAAAATGAGAGAGTCTTATTGGTGAAAACCCTCACGGGCACCGTAAGGCGAAAGGGAGTTTTTCAGATGGGCAAAAGAAGGAAGTATGTAGTTGAAAGGGATTTGAAACATGGTAAAACAAGAGAGGTTTGGGTTTTGGTGAAAGTCGGGTTGTCAAAGTATGGAACAGCAAATGAGGCAATTGACAGTTGATTGGTTGGACAGACTAGGCTGGTCAATCCAAAATGCATGGCACGATCAATGGTATCAGCTTTCTACTCAGATAAGTCTTATCCTTTTTCTCTTCATTACAACTCATTCAAAGTCTTTCTATCCTCAAAAACCTTCGAGGTCATTGCATTTCATTCTCTTGAAGTCTGTCTATAAGACATTTCAGTCTCAGTTCAATTCAGAAACAGAAAGAAGGATGTCAAGGCTAACTACCAGTTTCCCAGTTGTATGGCACAACGAGATCGGGACATATCAAAAGAAAGTAAAACATGAAGGACCTCTGCAAATCCCATCAGTGGGATAATCAGATAAGTGGAGAGAGAAGCAAAGTTTCACAAAGAAGGGAGTAGAAACACCAAAACAATATTACAAGGTAAAACATTTGGGTCATCAGGATCAGAAGGTTTGAAAGTCAGCCATGAAGTCATGGCATTTAGAAATCAAGTCCAAGGAATCAAGTTGGGGCAGAGTAGGAAGCGGGAGCATGGCCAACAAGAATGCCAGCAGCTAACCACCATTTTATATTAACAAATCTTTCTTTGATTAAAACAGGGGCAGAAAGAATTTTTCTTTGCAAGCAGGAGCCCACCTGGATAACAAGGGAATAATTTTCCAAAGTCAAAAGCAGGAGCCCACCTGGATAACAAGGGAATACTTTCCAAAGTTAGCAAGCAGGAGCCCATCTGAAGAATAAGGGAATACATTCCAAGCACAGCAGTTAGGCACCCACCTGGAGAACAAGTGAAGTATAATGCAAGTCTTATCTTTCAAGTTAACATTCAGTAACACAACGCACCCAATTATCAAACTAGGGCAGAAAATTTTCCTCGTTTTGTATGGTTGTTGCAAGCAGCAGCCCACCTGAAGAATAAGGGAATATCTTTTCAAATTCAGCAAGCAGGAGCCCACCTGAAGAACAAGGGAATATCTTTTCAAATTCAGCAAGCAGGAGCCCACCTGAAGAACAAGGGAATATCTTTTCAAATTCAGCAAGCAGGAGCCCCCCAGAAGAACAAGGGAATATCTTTTTAAATTCAGCAAGCAGGAGCCCACCTGAAGAACAAGGGAATATCTTTTCAAATTCAGCAAGCAGGAGCCCACCTGAAGAACAAGGGAATATCTTTTTCTAATGCAGCATGCATGCACTCACCTAGAAAACAAGGGAAGCACAATCCAAATTCTAGCCTTTAGTTTTAATATCTGATAACATGATATGCCCAGTCACCATACTGGGACAGGAAATTTTCTTTGTTTGTCTATTTTGTTGCAACGAGGAACCCACCTGGAGAACAAGGGAATACATTTTCAAACGTTGCAATCAGGAGCCCACCTGGAGAACAAGGGAATACAATTTCAAGCATTGCAAACAGGAGCCTACCTGGAGAACAAGGGAATACTTTTCAAGCATCGCAAACAGGTGCCCACCTGGAGAACAAGGGAATACCTTTTCAAGCAATCGCAAGCAGGAGTCCACCTGAAGAATGGACACATATTTCAAATTATAGTAGTCAAGCAAAATCAGGAGGAATGGCAAAACATAGCCAAGGCAACAGGAAGAATTTCGTTGGAAGAGCACAAGATACAAGCTCAAGGCAACATAAGAGCAAGTTGAAGGCATAGATAGGATTTCTTGTAACTAATAGAGCATAGCTTAGGCTAGCTTCTTTTTATCTTGACATGGTGTAATGAGGAGGTTAGCAAGCAGTAACAGCAGCAACAATAGTGAAATCACAGCTCTTGGTAGTCCCAGCTACTAAACACTCATGAACTACACTAACCTGATTCCTGTTTAGCCCAGGATATGTAGGCAACCTCTGAAGCAAGGTGCGGTCAACTCTTTCAAAAATGCTTCACACGGAATATGCAAACGGGCAAAAATCTCTCATTTTTTGTCACTTGTCTTTGCACGAAAACTCTTCGTGTTTCCAGGCAAAGAGAGGCAGTTGTGAGCATGTGATTTTTGCCCTAAGCAAATTATTCCCTAAAAAATCCAAACAAAATGAATTTTTTTCTTTTTACAATTTTTGTGTCATTTGTTTTTGAATTTTGTTGCATTCTTTGTGTTAATTGATTGCATAATAATTCATATTAAAAAAATACAAAAAAAAAATGCATTTTGCATTAGAAATTTAATTTTACATTTTAGTATTAAGTAGGTATTAATTCATTTTAAGAACAAATTTAAAGAAAATTACAAAAATAGTTCTTAGGCATTTTAATTGATAAATGTTGATCTTTAAGCAATTTTAGGAAGTTAAATAGTTCAATTAGGTTTTGTTTAATTTTTACCAAAATCAGAAGATACAGAAAATACAAAATACAAAATAAAAAAAAGGAATAAAATGAATTGAAGACAAGGAATTGGGCTGTTATATTTGGTTTGGAGCCCAACCGGACTTGAACTAACCCAGGCCCAATTAGTCCCTCAACCCGATCCGTTCTTTGAGCCACTAAAACGACGTCGTTTCTCATTAAACAAGATCTCAGCCGTCGAGGTTGTTAGATCGAACAGTTAAGAAGCCCACGTCATTTATTATTTAATTGTCGGACACAGCCCCACCCTCCAGTCTTCGTCCCAAACATAACCCTCCTACAGCCTGTGTAACGCCACCGCCTGCCGTCGCCAAAAATCGCCCACGGCGGCGGCACATCTCTAAAACCTCTCAAATTAACACCTTAGATCCTACTCGCCTCCCTCTATCCAAATCTACTACTCATTTCTTTCGAATCCCAGCCTTGTTCTTCGAACAAAGAAATTTATTCCGCTGAAACCCTACTGCCGGCGATGACACCACCACTTCCAAATCACCCCTAAAATACACCAGTAACCCTCCTCAGTCTCCTCTTTCTAACCATGCAATCATTTTTCCTCAAATCAGCCCCCACCGGCTCGAATCTTTCTTTAAATATTTTCCGGCCACGACATTGGTCATGCCAAACGACCCCCAAATAACACGATAAACCCGCCTTGGCCTCACCTACGCGAATTCCATAGTCACTTGGCTCGAATGTGGCCGGAATGGCTCAAATATTAATTTCAAAATTTTTCGGCCAAGAACTCAAACTCAAATCTTTATGAATTTTGACCATAATATCCTTAACCACGTGTTTTCTGATGAAAACACATGGTTGGAGATGTTACGGGTCAAGAATCTCGAAAGATTGTCTCAAAAATGGTTGGCCGGAGTTTTTCGTTACATCAGTGAGTTCTACTCTTATTTTCTTTCTTTTTCATGCTTTATTGTTTTTTGATTTGGTCTTTGTTTCTGATTTTACTTGCTGAATTTTGTTAAATTGAAAATAATTTACGATACATGTTCTTAGGATAATTACTATGCTGTCATTGCATTTAATTGTCAGTTGAATTGTTAGATATCAATTTAGAATTAGTAAATAATTAATTAGATTTTTGGTTTATAGGTTGTTCATTGACAGTATGATTAGTGGCTAATTAAAAATTTAGTAATTAATTTCTTGTTAATTTTATCGGTTGTTGATTAACTGGTAGTTTAATAGTATGTTTGGTTATAGCTTGTTAGATTTCTGATTAGTAATTGATTAATCATGGAGTTAAAATAGATAGTTTGGGTTAATAAATTTAGGGATAAAAGGGGTTGAGTTGCAATAAATTTACTTTAGTAATTTCAGAGAACCTCAGGGGTAATTTGGGCATAGAAAAATGGCAGGATCATTAGAAATGGTAAATATTGAAATGAAGTAGGGGTATAATAGGGATTGTAAGGGGATAGAACTTTCTAGAGTGGGCTTTATTGTATATTTTAGATAAATAATTGCACTTACTTGTGCAACAAGTCAGAAATAAAAGGTGAAAAGCAGAAATAACATAGGGACTAAAGGTAAAAATGAAAATTGGAAATTCCCTCTCAATTGTGTCTACAAATAGGCAGTCATTCTGCCTTGTTTCACAAGTTTTCAGCTCCATGGAATTCCCCCAAAACTAGGATTTAGTTTCCAGAACTAAAATTTGAATTTCAGATTCAAGTTCTAAATCTGAAGTTTTGTAGTAGTTCCAGCTTTTACTGAAGTTCAAACGTCTATTTCGGGTGAATTTGAATCCATTTAAGTGGGGTTTTGGTAGAGTTTTGCACCAGTGAGCTTCAGAAGCATTTCAAAGTTCAGTTTCAAGATAATTTGTGTATATTCAAGTAAATTTAGAGTTTGTTTGGGCTGTTTGAGTCTTCTACTGACTTCTGTCCCTCCCTGGATGTGTGAAGAGTTGTTTTGGATTTGAGAATTTCTTTCCTTGTTGCTGCGTTGGTTGATTTGTTACTGAATTCCTGAAATCCTTCCCAAATTGCTGCTGAAAATTGCTACTGCTAGTTGATCTCTTACCCTCCATTTCTATCTTATCTCCAGGTACACGACTTTGTTTTTGATAATTGTAAGCTGAAATGTGAAAGAAGAATCCCAAGGATAATTGAAGCATGAGATCACTGTTATTTTTAATTCATGACTGTGTGTTTCAACATTCAGCTTATTCATATAGATAAATTTCTGCTTGTGTTGTACAAAGTGGACTGATAAACTGCCAAGCATGAATGTGTTTAGTGGAATCATTAAGTGTGTATTTATGTATTCCGAAATGAACGAGAACTTTCGTTGTTGAGCACTCGTTTTGATTAATTGGAAGCAGTTCATGTTAGCTTTAGTAAAATTCATGTCAACTATTTTCAAATTTTGTTTTTTAGAAGAATTCATGTAAAGAGATGGAATTTTCTGTAGCAATAGTAGTGTAGATCACAATCATATGTGAACAGGTTGGATTAATTGATGAATTCAAGTCAAGTCCCAGCGTATTAGTTTGCAAGTAGGAAAAGTAATGTTCAAATAACAATAGACTTCTGAAATCAACAGGTTGTTTGCTAGAAATTGTATCGAATTGGGCCTGCAGCTGAACGTTGACTAAGTAATGTTAAAAGTTAATTCAAAAGTTAATTAGTCCATTTTTTGTAGGAAAATCAGTGTTTGTCATTTATTTGTCACCTAGTGAATTTAGTAAGATAATCTGTGTATCAAGTGAGGGCTTGAGTGGTCAACGTTTCATTGCTAGTATTTTGAATAGCTTGAAGAAATTTCAGTGATTATATGTCCAATTTGAATTGAAATATGGCATTTTATTGTTATTATTTAGGTTCGATACTGCCTTGGATACCACAATTGCCTGGGCCTTTTACTGTTCGTTTGGGCTCGATTAGTTGCCTGTCAAGGAATTAACATTAAGCCTTCTGAATTAGTCCGTTAGTTTGGACTCGGACGGAAGGTTACCACTCATAATTTGAAGTTTGGGCTTTGGGTTAGGTAGAGGGTTCAAATTAAGAAGTTCCTCCTTTGTTTGAATCAGGACTTGAACTCGAGGCACGAAATTTATAATATTAATCAATTAGGACTTTTCTTTTATTTTTTAGAAAAAAAAATCAAATAGAAAATTATAGTCGCTTTAGGATTAAACTTTAATAAAAAGTGAGATGAGCCTCGCCAAATAAAAACACAAATTGCGGGACCCTCAATAAATGCTATATAAAATATTTTGAATTCGGGCAGGCCGTTTAGCGAATTTTACGGCTTTCCCAAAATAATAATGCGTTTGACTCTTTAGGAACGATTTTAATAAAATTACATTCCTAAACTCGGGTGCATATTTATGTGACCCAAATCCAAATCTCAACGGAGTCGAAATGTGTTGACAACCATGGGCGCACTGGTGCGACGTGGTTCAAAACGCATTTTCATGACGTTGCAATTTTTATCAAAATAATAATAAAGCGGTTAAAAGCTAAAATTGCACATAGGCTAAAACATGTTCTAAAATCAGATAATTAAGCCAGATATGACAGTTGAGCGACCGTGCTAGAACCACGGAACCCGAAAATACCTAACACCTTCTCCCGGGCTAACAGAATTCCTTACCCGGATTTCTGGTTCGCAGATTGTTAACAGAGCAATAACTTCCTCGGTTCGGGATTCAACCGGTGACTTGGGACACCATTAATTTCCCAAGTGGCGACTCTGATTTTTAATAATAAATCCTGTTTCGATTGTCACTTCAAGTTGGAAATAACTCCCTTTATTATTATGCCCTTGCGGGCGTAGTGAAAAAGGAGGTGTGACAAAAATTACATATGGAAAACTATTCTCAACATCACACTGTTGCGGCGTGCAACTCGATCCAGATAACATACCCATGGCGGTGTGCCATCCGATCCATACATATATATCACCGAAGGAGATGCACATCGAGCCAAATTTGCTCATTACAACAAAATACTGAGCGCATAACAATATTTACATATAGCGTTGTAAGCTACAAAACTCAAACAGAACTGAGGTCCTCCCCCCTCAACTTCCACTATGAATCTCGATAGCACCGCACTATATGTGCCCACAGTCCGAAAATCATAATGCCTCACTACACCGAAAAAGCAACTCATAGATCTCCCCGGATCACTAAAAAGCTCAATAACGAGAGATTAAACCTATCCCTGAACAATACATCTCAGGGCAAACCAAGCCATCTCAATCTGAATATGTAGCCAATCAGCTTACAAACAAACTCATTACCAAGAAGCCTGAAGCGGCTTCTTCCACTACTATAACTCATACCGGAGCCGTACAATACGGTGCCCGACACCAAATCAATACCAAAATCCACAATCTCTCCCGGCGATATGCCCGCCACAAGAAACGCATTTGAAAAAGAGTCCCTCAATATCGGAACTGAATCAATGGTAGAAACCTCTATACTGACATCCGTCACAAAGGCCCAATTAAGGAAAGCAATCCTTCCAAGTCATCAGCTGATCTTTGGAACACCAACCACTCTGCTACATCATAATCCGATGCACCTTGCCACACAACCGATGGCATTTCCGACATACCCCATAGCACAATAGTCTAGAACAACCCATATTGGGACAACCACTCTACAGCTCAACATCATATACAAAATCTAACATACCAAGAAAGAAGGACCCACTCGGGCCTCCAATCCCAATAGCCGCTAACAGTACCAATACAGACTATACACATAGCACACAAATTACTATGCCTGATCCCAAGTTCTGCAGTATAAATACATATTACCCCTCGAGTACCCTGTCATTCCTCGAAGATATTCTAAAATTCTCTTGTACCATCAATGACACTCAGATATCAACAGTCGATCTATTAAGAACAATTCTGCAACACTACCGAAGTGCCATCAACTTAATCACATTGCCCATTTTTTGAAACATATACCCTTGTCAAATCACTATGATTAGCAACACCGTTTCCTTATCATATGAGGATCATTCACCCAAATCCTTTGAAGATCGATTCTTAAATCACCTGCAGCTGCCCATGCCATTTAAGAATTTAATGATTTTCCATTCCGAACTGAACCAAATCTTACACATACAAATCCCAATCCTCCACAACATAATGTGTATACCATACCACATTAGGATAACATGAGAACTTTTATCTGCCTTCCGCGCCACAGACATCGACGCACTCAACTAATCAAGAACTTACATTGATCCCATTTAGAAGAAAAATCATTACACACTCCATGCTTCACATACCTATAAGAAATATACTCATCTTCAAACCATGGTAATACCCAACAAGAACATCTCTGTCAACTCCATTTGTACAAGCTAAACTGCCAGGACTGAATCCTTCTATCTAAACCGAGCTGAGCAAGCCGTCAAAACTTAAGAGCATTGCTGCAAATTGCCTGTAAAAGCCCATTACTTCTAACACATACAAGGAATTAATCATATCTTTACTATACCTATTTGGTCTATTATCAAGCTATTCCTTCTATCAAATTTCTCTTTTTATTCATCATACACTTGATATTTCTCCCTTGCTGTAGCATCACAATGCCTCAATCCAAGCACACCACAGGAGATTCGAACGTAAGACCACACTTCCTATGACCCATAGGCCACCGAATACTCTCTCAATTCTTCCCAAAAATACCACGTTCCAGAATTCTTTTTCTTGAGGAACTTCCTACGAATCGGAATTCGTTACCATTACTTCCCAGATACTGATACATGGAATCCCATAATTAGCATAAAATACCACAAGTCTTGATCTCTTCCTAATTCAACGAACATCTTACTTTTCTACACACTGAGCATTCTTTATCAACAATAGTTCAAGACATCCTAGTATTTCCTCATATCTATGAAGCACCATATAACCTTTATCAAAATTTTGTCATCACTCGTGCCATCCTCGGCTCATTTCTGTAACCAGGACTGATCCACCGGCATACCTCAAAAAGGAACCAACACAGCACATAACCGTGCAATCAGCTAATCAACAACAACCTCCCCAACTTGGCTCGAAGCCATCTATCAGGACACATTTAATAACCCATAATACTTTTACTCTAATGATGCCACCATATTATAGTTAGATTAACTCAAATCATCTACCAGTTTATGAAAACACAGACCCTCGGATATTGGAAACCTCTACAAACCTTGCATTCATTCCCACATCAGCTGAGTCCACTCTCTGAAGCGACCCAAATTTTCAAATTATAACACGTACCTTTCAATTACACATGAGATCTTCTAACAATATACATAAGAATCATACCCCTTAAGAACACTCCGCAGGAGTCCGCAGGAGGTAATCCACCTGCTTTGCCTCAATTTAGTATTTCAGCACACCTTCCACCATTATATACGTTACACAGTCATTTAGTCTTCTTGAGTTTGAACTCAGACCGTCATATGTAATGCACCTTACTTTCCAACTAGGAGACAGGAAAAATATTCTTCACGTGCCTATAACTCGGGGCAATACAACAGATTAGAATAGGAATCGAACACTTACCAGCTCATCTATCATTCAACAGACTCCTTCGTCACTACCAAGTCATATAATAACATCTCATCACATGAATACCAAACCGCCATTCCGGCTAATAGTGACATTACCGAACATATAAGTTCAAAACACTTGCTCACACGATCATCACCTCAGTGCTCCAGCCATAGGCAAGATCCGGCCTCAAGTCTTCCAGAGTGGCCCAACATCGAACTCACAGGATCACATCTCGCCCCTCGATCGGGGAATCACAAGCCATCATGGCACTTATAATACCGAGCGCTCATGTGCGCCTAGAGACATGTGGAAGGAATTTCAAGAGTAATATCTCAAGCTGAATCAAGTACGCACGATAAGAATTCCAAGAAAGTGAAGTTTTCCTAAAGATTCTGCAGTCTCTCGAGGATAAATACAGACGTTTCCGTACCGATCCGCGAGACTCTACTAACCGGCTCATGACTCATGAGGCCTAGTAACCTAGGTTCTGATACCAACGTGTTACGACCCCAATCCCGGTCGTGATGGCGCCCAACACAATTGCTAGGCAAGCACGACCATTTACACTCTTAACACGAGCATGAAGATGAAAACCAGTTATTTGAATATCATTAATCAACAATAACGCTAAAAGTTTTAATTGATATATATATATATATATAAACCAAACTGAATATCAGGATAACACCAAATACACTCCTAAAAACCTAGGGGTCATGGGTCTAGACCTGTAAGATATCAAATAATACATCCTCAGTAATACTGATGTTCTAAAATGCAGAAATAATAAAGGAATAGGGGAGGAGTCGAGTCCTACGAACGTCAGGCAACTACCTCGACAACTCCTGAGAAACTCTGAAGCAGCAAATAGCTCAACTATACTCCCGGGACACCTGAATCTGCACACGTGATGCAGTGATTAAAGTGAGTACTTCCAACTCAGTGGTAATAAGAATAAATAATAACTGAGCGGTAAGAAATCACGTAAGAACACTCTATCATGCTATATATTACAGTACAACCTTTTGNACAAATAACACCAGGGTATCTGGTACACAGTGCAAGAAATAGCATGGATGTCAATGATATGAGAGTGCTAAATGTCATGCCACGTAGTACAAACAGGAATCAATGCATGAATGCAATTCAATGCACATGACCGCTGCGGCGTACAGCCTGATCTATTTGGGTATCCGCGCTCACTGTGGGGGTTCAGACTCCGAAGGGGCTCCTACAGCCCAAGCACAATATCAATATCATACCGCTGCGGTGTGCAGCCCGATCCATGCACAATCCAGAATGAACACATAACACTGTTGCGGTGCGCATCCCGATCCATACTCAGTCGAAAATGCACATAAGCCCCTTGGGCAATATTAAAATAGCAGTTCTCAGCTAAAAATGTCAGTAAGATATCATTTAAGCTTTCAAATCTTAGAAAGATGGATGAGTTTGCAAAACATTATTTTAAACCTTGGACCAAGATAAAAAAATATGCACAATAATGCAAAAACAGTGATATTAATCCCCGAAGGTTTCAAATAATCGGCACGAAGCCCAAAACCTTGCAATCAGCCCAAATCCTGATAGCATCAAGTAGGTTTCAGTCAATCACGCAGCAAAATCAACAACCGGGATGGACCAAGTCACAATACCCAATGTTGCTCTACCCCATGCTCATACCTGGCGTGCAAGTCACCATAATACAGCACTATGATGTGCAAATCCGGGGTTTCAAACCCTTAGGATATCATTTACAAGTATTACTCACCTCAAACCGGTGAAATCCGTAGCTCGCGACGCCTTTGCCCCTCAATTCGGCCTCCACACACGTCGAATCTAACTAAAATTAGAGCGAATGCATTACAATATGCTAAGGGAACAATACCTAATCTAAAACAATCAAAAAATATCAAAAATCTCGAAACTAGCAAAACCCGAGCCCCGGACCCACTTCTTGAAAAATTACGAAATTTGTATCACCGGAATCCTCGTCTCGCCACGAGTCCATACATATAAAATACACAAGAATCGGAGACAATTTGACCCCTCAAATCATCAATTTAAACCCTCTTAGGTTTCAAGCTCTAACCTCCATTTTTACTCTTTAATTCCTTGAATTTCCGTGATTAATTCATGCTTCTACACCATAATAACATAATCCGAGTCTATAAATTCATACCTGATGGAATCCCCTTCGAATCCTCTCCAAGTCGCCCAAAATCGCCTCTTTCTGAAGTCTAAAATGTTTTCTTCTTTTCCAAGTTCGTGAACACTGTTTACTATAACATAGGTCCGATTTTCGCTTCTGCGGTCCTCTGACCGCACCTGCAGTCCCCATTTTGCGAAATATTGGCCGCTTATGTGGTCTAACATAAAACCATCGGGGACCGCTTATGCGATCTAACCATCCGCTTATGCGGTTTTCTCCAACCGCTTCTGCGGTCTTCAATCCGCTTACGCGGCCCCGCTAGCGCGCAACATCTTCCGCTTATGCGGAAATCCCCTGGGCCACTCAAGATCTCTTCTGCGACTTTCCCCACCACTTCTGCGGAACCGCTTAAGTGGCTCCTTTTCCGCAGATGCGGAAATACCAGAAGGCTGAGACATCAGACCTGCAATAATGCCTAAAACCTCCGTTTAACCATCCGAAATCACCCTGAGGCCCCCGGGACCTCAACCAAAAACACCAACACATCCAACAACCTTATTCAAACTTGTTCCAGTCCTCATAACACGTAAAAACAATGCTAAAACCATTAAAACACATCGGATTCAAGCCTAGTTTTCATCAAAACTTTCGAAATGCATTTTCGATCAAAAATCCAACCAAACGATGTACGAATGAACTGAAAAATTGCAGACATAACCAAAATCACCTAACGAAGCTACTGCAACTCTCAAAATTTCATTCCAACCCTCGGATCAAAATCTCGCCTATCAACTGGAATTTACCAAATTCCAACTTCGCCAATTCAAGCCTAATTCTACACTGGACTCCAAATTCAATTCCGATCGCACTTCTAAGTCACAAATCATCCCCCGAAGCTAACCAAATCACCAAAATTCATATCCAAGCCTTCTGACTACATAGTCAACTTCCGGTTGACTTTTCCAAAACAAACTTCCTTCTAAGAGGCTAAGTGCCTCATTTCCAACTAAAACCAACTCAATTCCACCCGATCAACTCAAATATTGATATTGGAATAGGAAGCAACACAATATGGGGGAAATAGGGTGGAAACACATGAGACGACGGGTCGGGTCATCACAAAAACCCTAGCAATTTCCTCATCTTTCTCTCTTCCTCTCTTTCTCTGCGATGGTAGAGCTAAGGTTTGGTTCCATCTCCATTTTTAACTAAGTTTTGACCTCCACACGCGATGACCAAAACCTCGCGTGCCTATTTTGAGCAAAGGAGATCTCTTTTCTCCTTCCCTTTTGCTTGTTTGCAGATGTATTACTATTTTTTTGCCCCAAACCATGAATGCTCATATTACAGACGATAATTTCATTATTTTTGGGCATTTTCTGTGGCGTATCTCTGCCATATCAAGAGGTATACGCTAATTTGCATATTTTTTGTTTTAGCTCTCTGAATCTTTCCATTATCTCTCTTTCTTTTTCCCCAAAATAGACCTGCCATAGAGACCACCCAATGTTAAAATTTGAACGCCCCTTGACTCGATTTCGAACCTCAAAATCCCGCCCAAAATAATCCTAGAACTTCCCTAATTCATCTTAAATAAATACCAAACTTGGCTGAAATTTTCAGCAACTTTTGAACCGACCACTTTTACATTCTTTTCCAAGGCTCTTTCTCTGATTCCTTGCTCATTGGAGTCACACTTTAAGGGCACATTTTGGTCAGCCTCTTCTAGTTTTTTTAACCGTATTAGAGGCGGCGGCGTGCTCGTTTTAAAATTTTAGGATCGTTTGAGGTTGCGGAATAGAGGCCGGAGATAGTAGACCTTTGACGCGACCCCAGTTCCTGCACCACAAAAGGTCAGTAACTTCTCACTTTTTTTTCTTTCTCTTTTTCTTCTTAGATCAGAAGTAAATGTAAATTTGTTTCTAAGAGGTGTTATAGCTTGTTTTATGTGTAAAAAGTATGCTGTAAGATATTATTTGAGTATAAAAATGCCTGATTATGTATTTTGTTGTATGTGAACAAAAGAAGAGATGATTAAAACATCAGAAATGGTCACATGTTTGTTTCTTAATATAATAAACTTAGAATATTTCCCAGCATGCCCAACGTTAGTTTTGCTCACGAATATGTTTGATGTATTCAGAAATTTTTGCTTTAGTTTTTTTTATAAAAATTAGAGGTGAACATTTTCTTGTTTAAATGATTGGTTCCGTTAGTTAGCAGAAAATCTAAATGGCTAATCATCCAATAAACTTATTTCTGAGAATTACTTTAATACAATGATAGTATGGGAAGTAACTTCTCTTGATTTGTTAGACTGCAACACAAAGTGAATTTATACTTTGCAAACTATTGTATATAGATCTGCAATTTGTCTGAGAGTAAAAAGCATATCTTTAAGAAGCTATGATGAGCCTATAAAAAAAATTACTGTTTGAATGATGATTTGTTAACGAATTTTCATGTATTACATGGTATTTTTTTTTAGTTAAAAAGAGGACCATGTTTGAATCAATTTAATATAATGATTTGTTGGCTACCCGGATGATTTGAAAAGAAAATAATCCATTAATACTCCACGAAATGCAGTAGCCCCCTTTAGTTCACACTCTAAACAATAGTTCTATTAAGAAGTACTTACTGTGATGACCCTAATCGGGTTTATAAATAAAAAATGGAAAGAAGTTGAGGAGACCTAGCTTACCTATGATATTGGAAACTTATCTAAGTAAGTTCTTGGGATCTTTAGAAAATTTGCTTCCTCCAATATCATGTGAAGTTGTGTTAGTTTACTATTAGTTCAAGAACTGATACTGCCATTTATTTTCGTTGTTAATAGATAGTATGCTATTTAAAATATTTTAATATCTAGTTTTAATACTTTAAAATAAATTAAGAATGCATGTTTTGTGTGTTAATGTGTGTTAAGGATCCCAAAAAATCTGCTGCCATTTTGTCATTTTACTAGAAAGCACGCGGCTAAGATTTTCATATCTAATTTTAAGACTTAAGATGGAGAAACCATGTTGTTCTAAATTCTAATAATCATGTTGGCTAGATTAATCTGTTTCATCTTTAGATCCCAAATGAACAAGGAAAATTTTGTTAACTCAATAGTTAGATTATGGGAATATGCCTAAACTTCGAGATTAATGAATTTGCTGGTATCAAGTTTAAAAAAAAAATACTATTTTTATGTGAGTTGATAATCCCGCTGTATGTTTTGATATTCCAATTCAAAGTTTACAGTTCTTTTATATATCTCAGCTTATTGCCAATATCTCTATTTCTAATTCTCTTCTTTTCTTTTTCTTTATTTGGCATATGCGCTTGGAACAATATGAATCTTAATGCAAGACTCAACTCATACTAGCATGGAGTTATTATTATTGAGCCTTAGACTATGATGGACATTTAGAAGAAGAACAAGCGAAAAGCTTGGGGTCGCCTATGGCGGCCTTTGTTATTTACATTTACTCTGTTTCGAATTTTTAATCAATCTGGTTACATTCATTTGATTAGTTTAGTTCTATATTTAACTTGGGATTGTGGACATACTTCTGACTTCTTCACTTAGTATTCTCACTTAGTTATTGCCAGATTTCATTAATATATAATAGTGCTCTTAAAGAATTTTTAAAGCACCCTTTAAGTTTCATGTTTCTAAGTTTAGAGCTGAATCAATTCTTTAAAAAAAAAATGTGCTTCAGTTGAAATTGGCAAATTGTTTCTTATAACATCATGAAAATATAATTTTTTTTTTAAAAAAAAAAAAACAAAAACGTAATATTTTTTGTTGGCAGACACTTTGTTTCTAATTGAATGGTTAGGAAGACCTTTTACCTTGATTCTTTTTGAAGACAAGCAAAGGAAAAGGTACTCCATTATTATATAAAATATTTTAATCATCAGCAAATGTCTTTCTAAAAAGACTATATCCTTTTAAATTATATATGTATATTAACAAGTTTACGTAATAATATTCTTTAAAAGTTTATTAAAGTCGTTCAAAGTTAAACTAATATATTGTAAGCTATATTTTGTTAAAATACTTCAAAAATGATATTTTTTATATTTTTATCTAACTTATTAATCTAAGATTGGTCAGTTAACCGTTATTAACGGATTGAGAAAGGTGCTTTTGAAAACCTTCCTTTTAAAATTTTTTTAAAACCCTTAGAATCTTTAAGTTAAGACCATAAGACAGAGTTTGACTTAAGCTTTAAAAATGGGTGTCCTAATTCACCTTAGAATTAACTAGGTGGCGACTCTCTTAAAATTAATTAAATCTCAGAATCGCTAATATGTTATACCCTAATTTGACCCGATTTAAATGGGGTATAACAGCTTGGCGACTCTGCTGCGGATTTAAGGTTATAAACCATAACAAACTTAGGTTAATAGAAATGGTTTTTGTGAATGTTTTTATTTGTTGCCTTATTTGAAAATGTGCTACTTCCTGTAAGATGTAATTATTATCTTTTATAAATTGTCATTCCGTTTTCACTTCCTCCACTTTTGAAAAATTCACACTGAGTACACACCTAGCAGTTACGCGGTTTGTGGTTGTACACTTTTTCAAAAATACCTTTTAGGAAAAAGTTTGTGGATAAGTCTATCAGCGGTAAAATCGACAGTCATGACTTTCCACTCTCAAGTTGTCCACTTGGGAAAAGACCAGTCTAGAAAACCCAATCTTAGCCGACCTAGGATAGAGCTAAACCAAATCCCTTCTTAGGGGCATGCATCATGCAACCTTAGGAGGCTTAATAACCTAGGTGTATTAAGTCCATTAGTTAGCCTTATCCAAATGTCCAAGCGGGTTTATAACCCCGAGTGACACCTATTCATCCTTTATGTGCATTATTTGAAAGATAAACACACTGATTATGTGGACCATTTACTCCTAAAAGGGGAAAACGGGTAAGATTAACCTTTTCTGTGATGCAGGAAATCATGAATCAAGTTGCTTACCCAAAGATATGCATGGTTTTGGACATCCCTCCCAAACTAAAGGGATGGTGGAGAAACTTAGGAGAAAGCACACAATTTGAAGTGCGAAAGAAGCTCAGTCATCTACCGTTACTTATGAAAGTAATAGCGTGTAGGGAAATTATTGAGGCAGCAGTCACCTTTTGGGATGAAGAAAGGGTCATATTCATATTTGGGGAAAATGAGATGATTCCATTGTTAGAAGATATTGGAGGCTTCATAGAGAATGTGAGTTTGTTATGGAAAGGCAGACATTCCTGGCAAAGTGCTAGCATGATTATTCCAAAAAATCCCTCGATAAAAGAGTTCCTTGAAAAGTTTGGTTTTGAGAAAAAAATTGGGTTAGAGAATTTGAAAGAGTCCAAAATACCCCTTGACTATCTGTTTGACATTTTTGGATGTTCAGGTGCTTTTCTATGACATCGAGAAATCTTCTTCTCACATGCTTCTTGGAGTGAAAAGAGGGTATTCGCTTTTTCGGTTTGTTTCCTTGGGATCCTGGTATTTCCATGAGGAGCAAAGCAGTAGATTCACACTTGACTTGTCATAGTTACCGATGCATTATTTAATGGAATTGATGGAAAGCCATACACTATAGTGCTGATGGTTGTTGCAGATATATACCGAGCTTTGGGCTTTTGCAAGAAAGGATTTAAACATTTTGAGGGATGTAATTTATTGTTGCAGTTGTGATTTATAGGGCATCTACAAAATATTAGTGGAAGCCAAGAGCTTTATAAGCAAAATGGTGCTAATTATATCACGTCATACACGATCCCAGTGGTTGCATTCAAGTATCCAAATAGTGTCAAAGGATGGGGAAAGTTACTTAGCAAGCTGAATGACACCACGATTCAATGGATGTTTTCTTGGTATCCTTCTGAGACTTTTGTAATCCGTGGAAAAATGCTACCTTACATGGTTCTCATCGGGCTTTTAGGACTTCAACTATATGCTCCATTATGAGTTATGAGACAAGCCGGATGAACGCAAGTCATACCACAAGTTGATAACATGGATCATTATCGAATTGACTATGATAATGATAAAATTCCTTTTGCGAAGGAAATTCTCAGGATGTGGAGAAATAAGAGAGCTATGGTCAAGGATACAATTGCACTAGACAGGTACCAAGCAGGATGTGACACTTTTTATTTAGAATGGTTACGTGCCAACCTTGAAGGTTCTGTCACTAGAGGGATTAATATGGGTGGCCAAATCAAAGATGAGGCAGCCGAAGCTAAAATCAAGTACCGCCGATTGAAAAGAAAGGTGTCTGACTCTGAAGCGAAGCACAAGGAGCAGCATGAGAAGGAAAGCAAAGAGATTGAAACAGCGAGAGGAGATGCATAAGCAACAAATAGAAATATGGAAACAACAAGCTGTGGGAATGGAGCAAGAACTCAAATATTTGGATGGAGACCTCGAGAAACAATTCATAGAATGCTATTGACAAGGACTGGACAAAGGAGGAAAGCTAGCCATGGTTTACCTTGTGAAGAATTGCCCGAAAATTGATGAGGCAATCAGAGCAGCGAAGATGCTAAGGGGCAATGAAGAACCATCCTTAGTCAACTAGATTAGAACTATGTTGTAATCTTTATTTTTATTAAAGCTATGACATTGTAATCATTTAAGGCTAAGGCAATGTTTGTTTTGAATCATCAATAAAGTTTGTTTTGGGGTGTCAAATTAAGGAATGATGGAATGATATATAATTGTGTGTTTATCTCTCAAATTTTCACTAGGCCTACCTCTGGCACAAATAGGTCCCGTGCATACTAGGACACGCTTATCATTGCTTGACTTATTTGTGTTACTACGTGATTTGTTCGTTATGTGATATACTTGCATTTAAATTTAATCATCACTTACTAACATTGTCTTTATTTTTCTTTTTAAAGGTTTTCTATTACATTACTCCCCAAGGTTGATTTGTGTTGACTGTGAACTGGCTGAACACCCATACTTCACGAGATCCAAGGCACGAGCAGCTACCAACATGACTGGTTCAAACACATCTAATATGACAGGCTTGGGACTTGTCACCGTTCAACGAGATGAACCCGAGTCTTCGGAAGGAAGGGAGGTTACCTTACGTGATAAGCACATCGCCCAGTTGTCGCAACTAGTGGCTAACCTGCAAGGTAAAATTGAAGGGCTTCGGAACCTTACCAATCTTTATATTGGCCTCAACACACCACTTCCCGAAGAAAGGACAAGTGCACCACCTTTTCGATCTTTTGACTCACCTATCCCGGAACACCTCCCACCAAACCCTCCACTTCACAACAACAAGCCAACATCCACTAGCGCACATGCCAACCTGCAACAAGCCCACCCATTGAATTTTACCACATCATATGTTTCCCAACCACCACCAGCCCAAACCACCCTGCTAACCCAAAATCACCATGTAACCCAACACATACCGATGTCACACATCGCTATTCCTAACATGCAGCATGGTCCACCGATATATGTAGCGGAAGCACAACCTTTTTCTACCCCTATGCCTCACCAACTTCACTCTGAAGTGTATCAATATCAGAAAGCACAAAAAGATGTAATGGCCAAAGCCGACGAGTATATGGCAAAGGAGATCCGAGAGTTAAAGGAAGCATTCAAAAGTCTGAAAACTTTATGAGTATGGAAGGTTTGGAGTATGAAGATCTATGTGTTCATCCCGATGTTGATTTACCTGCAGGTTATAAAGTACCAAAATTTGACATGTTTGATGGAAAAGGAAACCCGCGAGCTCATTTGAGGTCGTATTGTGATAAGTTAGTTGGAGTGGAAAAGGATGAAGCTATCAGGATGAAGCTTTTTATAAGGAGTCTTACGGGGGAAGCCCTTGATTGGTACACAAGTGAAGAACCATAGAAATGGCGCAACTAGAGTGTCATGGCGCAAGAATTAATGGACAGATTCAGTTTTAACACTGATACCAACCCAGATTGATTCTATTTGATGATGTTGGAGAAGAAAATAACAGAATCCTTTTGAGAGTATGCCATGAGATGGAGTCAGAAGCAGCAAGAGTCCAACCCCCGATGGTAGAGGATGAGATGACAACTACTTTTATTCGATCTCAAGCGGATGCAACATACTATGAGTTATTAATAAGCATGTTGAGACAAAAATTTTAGAAAGTTGTTAGGATGGGAGACGTTATAGAGGAAGGTCTCAAATCTGGAAATATTACAAATTTGGCAGCACTGCGAGCAATGAGTAAGGCAATCTAGTCAGGAACTATTGGAGGAGCAAGTAAGAAGAAGGAGAAAGAAGTATCCGCTGTTAAGACCGTCCAAGACCACAGGCCTAACCAAATGTTAACCTACAAAAACCCGTTACCCCAACCTTCATACTATAGCCTATACACCCAAACTCCTCAACCTTACTACCAGCCTTCACCCATTCCCTATCCTATTTATAATACCCAACCAACCTATTATCTGCTCCGAGCACCCACATACCAGAATCCATCACATTACCAACCAACATATCCATCTCAACCCCGCTACCAATCATAAAACCGCCCAAATGCACTTATACCTCGCCCGATCTTTGAAAGAAAACCAGCCAAAATCTATACACCCCTAGCCGAAACTTTAGCCAAATTGTATGAAAGGTTGAAAGCCGCTGGAGTACTTCAACCAGTCCTTGGAAGAGTTCCCGACCCCCTTCCAGGATGGTATGATCGGACCAAGCATTGTGCATATCACTCTGGTATGACTGGACATGACATAGAAAATTGTCTTACTCTCAAAGATAAGATTAAAGAGTTGATCAAAGCAGGGACCATTTAGCTTAAGGGAGCTTTGTTGAATGTGAACAACAACCCTCTTCCAAATTACGATGATACCGGTATTAACATGATATCTACTGATGAGGATTGGAATTTGGAAGGAACAATTGTACTAATTGAAGACGAGAAAAAGGTTGTGTCATCTGCCTTCATTGCTCTTATCATCACAGTGCAAGTGCGAGCACCAATTGAGATGGAAGTACTCCCTCCGAAACCCAGGATCATGGCTCTAGTTGCTCAGATACCCTCTTTTGAAACCAAAGAAGTTCCTTGGGACTACCAGTCTGATATAAGGAATGAAGGAAAGGAAAAATTGGTTGTAGAAGCTGCTGCTGCAGCAGGCATGACGAGATACGGTCGTTGTTATGTTCCCGAAGAAGCATCATGAGGAATTTCAAGTAAGGACAACAACCAAAAGAAGTCCGTGACAGAAACTAAAGCTGAAGAGTTTTGGAGAAAAAAGCAATGTAGCGGATACTCTATTATAGACCAACTGAAGAAGATACCGGCTCAAATTTCCCTCATGTCATTATTGATGAGTTCTGATAGTCACAGGAATGCTTTGATAAAAGTACTCAATGAAGCATATGTACTAGACGAGATAGCTAGTGAACATTTGGAAACTATGGTAGCCCTAATTCTAGAAGCCCACAAGATCTATTTTTATGAGGATGAATTGCCACCTGAAGGTCTAAGTCACAACAAAACTTTTCATCTCACTATCAAGTGCAGAGACAAGTCTCTTTCTAAGGTTTTGATCGATAATGGTTCTGCACTCAATATATGTCCTTTCACTACCCTCAATGCCTTGGGAATTGACATTGGAAAAGTTTGTGAAAGTCATGTGAATGATAGAGCTTTTGATGGAGCACAAAGGAGTGCTATTGGTGAAATTGACTTAGCATTACAAATTGGGCCTGTGGAGTTTATCATTGAATTTCAAGTGTTAGACATATTTGATACTTATAATTTGTTGTTGGGAAGGCCGTGGATTCACACGGCTGGTGCAGTCCCTTCCACTTTGCACCAGAATGTGAAGTTTGTGTGGAATCACTAGGAAGTTATGATTCATGGAGAAGCAAGCAATCCCATTTACCCCGGGAATTCGATCCCTGTCATTGAAAGTGTGGAGAGGCTGGATGGAGGCACTTTCCACATTGAAGAAATTGTAACTGCTACACGAGGTAAAGAGATAAATTTGCCAAGTGTGCTCGTGCTGGTGACATCAGAAATGTTGAAGAATGGTTTCGAGTCTGGTCAAGGACTTGGAGCAAGGTTACTTGGAATAGTGGAGCCAATTTAGTTGCTGGGGCAAAACAATACCTTTGGCCTAGGGTGCGAACCCGCTCCAAAAGAAGTCTCGGAGGCTCGTCTCAAGAAGAAAAGTGACATTGTCCTGCCACAACCTATCCTGCAGCTAAGCCAGTCATTCCCCAAGATAGTTACTATTCATGAGCTAGATGAAGATGCTGAAGACGACCTCGTTGAAGGAATTAGGAACCTATTCATTGCCGACTGCAACATGATTCTGAAGGATTGCACCGAGGCGCCAACTATTTGGGATGCCGCACCTGGAGATGTTTTGAAAAACTGGACTTGTACCCCATTCCCGGTTCACCGGGAGTTTTGGTAGATGAATTGTATTAGTACTTTTAAAACAACACGATTCAAAATTGAGGCTTGAATCGTGTCTATGATTTTATGTTGTTTTCCTCGACCTTTTGGAAGCTTAAATGCAAAATCTGAATATGCTTTTTAGTTTTACATTTAAATTTTTATCTTTATTAATTTTCTTTCTTTTTTATTTTATTTTTCAGCAAAGAAATTAATAAAAATGCCGACACCATGAATGTGACATGCAATGAAACAAGTGAACAAAATAACAAGTAAGATTTTGAAGAATATGAAGAAGATGTGCCGCCTGCAGAATTAGCTAAAGAACTTGAGCAGTTTGAGAACAAGTCAAAACTAAATTTTGACGAAACAGAGCTTATAAATTTGGGGAATTCAGAGAGTATAAAAGAAACAAGAATTAGTGTCCATTTGACACCATCAGAAAAGGAGAAATATGTGGATCTTTTAAGAGAATACACCGATGTGTTCGCTTGGTCGTATGACAACATGCCTGGTTTAAGCACTAATATTGTTTCCCATAAGTTGCGAATGGATCCATCTTGTCCCTCGGTAAAGCAAAAAACAAGAAAATTCAAAACGGACTTAAGTTTGAAGATCAAAGAAGAAGTCTCCAAGCAATTTAAGGCAAATGTCATCCGAGTCACGAAGTACCCCACCTGGTTGGCCAATATAGTACCAGTTCCAAAGAAGGACGGGAAGATCAGAATATGTGTGGATTACTGGGATCATAACAAGGCTAGTCCAAAGGATGATTTCCCACTCCCAAATATTCACATACTCATTGATAATTGTCAAAGCACGAGTTGCAGTCATTCGTTGATTGCTTTGCCGATTACCACCAGATTTTGATGGATGAAGATGATGCTGAGAAGACAACGTTTATCACACCTTGAGGGTGTATTGTTATAGGGTGATGCCTTTTGGACTCAAGAATGCTAGTGCTACATGCATGAGAGCTATGAAAATTATTTTTCACGACATGATCCATAAAGAGATTGAGGTCTATGTGGATGATATAATCATCAAGTCATGGACGAGTTCAGATCACTTGGTAGACCCGAAGAAGTTATTTGATTAAGGCGATACAATTTGAAGCTGAACCCCACAAAGTGTGCTTTCGAAGTTCCAACCAAAAAATTATTAGGTTTCATTGTCTGTAGAAGGGGCATAGAGTTGGATCCTTCAAAGATAAAGTCTATCCAAGACCTGCCACCTCCAAAGAATCGGAAGGACGTGATGAGCTTCCTTGGTTGCCTGAACTACATCAGTCATTTCATAGCCCAATAAACAGTGATTTGTGAGCCGATATTCAAGATGTTGAGGAAAGATTCCACTACCAAATGCACAAAGGAATGTCAACGAGCTTTTGATAGGATTAAGGAATATTTATCTAACCCACCTGTGCTGGTACCTCCGGAACCTGGAAGGTCATTGTTGTTATACATGTCCGTATCAGATAATGCATTTGCATGTGATTTGGGGCAACATGATAAAACTGGGAGGAAGGAGCAAGCCATATACTACTTGAGCAAGAAGTTCACACCATATGAAGCAAGATATACTTTGTTGGAACGCACCTGTTATGCCTTAACTTGGGGTTCAGAAAAGTTGAGGCATTACTTGTTAGCATACACCACTTATCTCATTTTCAGGATGGACCCGCTCAAGTACATCTTTCAGAAACCTATGCCTACAGGAAAGCTGGCGAAATGGTAGATTTTGCTAAGTGAATTTGACATTGTGTATGTTACTCAAAAATTCATCAAAGGACAAGCTATAGCTGACCACCTTGCAGAAAATCCTGTCGATGAAGAATACAAGCCACTTATGACGTACTCTCCAGATGAAGAAGTATTGTTTACTGGAGAAGACATTTCAGAGGCATATTCTAGTTGGAGAATGTTCGTTGACGGATCCGCAAACATCAAAGGAGTCGGAGTTGTAGCAGTACTAGTTTCAGAATCTGGACAACATTATCCAATCTCAGCAAAACTTTGGTTTCCATGCACCAACAACATGGCAGAATATGAGGCTTGTATACTTGGGCTTAGAATGGCCGTCGATATGAACATCCAACAGTTGTTGGTTATAGGTGATTCAGACTTGCTGATTCATCAAGTACAAGGCGAATGGAATACAAAGAACACAAAAATCCTACTGTACTTACATTCTGTAAAGGAGTTGTGTAAGAAGTTTATCAAGGTGGACTTCAAGCATGTTCGAAAAGTTCAAAATGAGTTTAAAGATGCTTTGAAAACTTTGTCTTCCATGATTCAACATCCAGATAAAAACAACATAGAACCCATCAAGGTAAATGTGCAAGATCATCCAGCTTATTGTTTCTATGTAGATGAAGAGCCAGATGGAGAACGATGGTATTATGACATTAAGAGGTATCAAAAGACAAGGGATTACCGTGAAGGAGCAACCAGTACCCAGAAGAGAATGCTTAGGAGATTGGCAAATCACTTTTTCCTAAACTGTGAAATCCTATATAGGAGGACCCCAGATTTAGGACTGTTGAGGTGTGTAGATACCGGGGAAGCAACCAAGCTGATTGAAGAAATACACGCAAGAACATCTGGGCCTCACATGAATGGGTTTACTTTGGCAAAGAAAATTCTGCGAGCAGGTTACTTTTGGATGACCATGAAAACAGATAGCATTCGTTTTGTACATAAATGTCATCAGTGTCAGATTCACGGTGATTTGATTCAAGTCTCGCCAAATGAACTCAATGTGATGAGTTCCCCTTGGCCGTTCGTAGGTTGGGGCATGGATGTCATTGGCCCTATCGAGCCTGCCGCATCAAATAGGCATAGATTTATCTTTGTAGCTATTGATTACTTTACATAGTGGGTAGAAGCCTCTTCTTACAAGTCAGTTACAAAGAAGGTAGTAGCAGATTTTGTCCACAAGTACATCGTTTGCCGATTTGGAATTCCTAAGTCAATCATTACAGATAATGGATCCAAAGTCAATAGTGAATTGATGCAAGAAATATGTGATAAGTTCAAGATTACTCACCGAAATTCCACGCCCTACCGACCTCAGATGAATGGAGCCGTTGAAGTAACCAACAAGAACATAAAGAAGATATTGCAAAAGATGATTGATAACTACAGGCATTGGCATGAGAAACTACCATTTGCTCTCCTTGGATATTGCACTATAGTCAGGACATCAACTGGGGAAACTCCTTATCTTCTGGTCTATGGAACTGAAGCCGTATTACTAGTTGAGGTTGAAATACCATCTTTGAGGGTCATCCAGGAAGCCGAGCTCAGCAATGCAGAATGGGTGAAAAATCGGTACGAACAACTAATGGTTATTGACGAGAAAAGAATGAATGCAGTTTGTCATGGTCAACTCTATCAAAACAGGATGGCTAGAGCATTCAACAAGAAAGTGAAACCACGACAGTTCAAACTAGGGCAATTGGTTTTGAAGCGCATATTCCCGCGCCAAAATGAATCCAAAGGAAAGTTTGCACCAAATTGGCAAGGTCCGTACATGGGTATTGAAGCGAGGTGCATTGATTTTAGCTGAAATGGATGGTGAAGTCTGGATTAAGCCCATCAATGCAGATGCAGTCAAGAGATACTACGTCTCGAGGCATATCTGGCAACCTCTTTCTTTTCTATGTAATGCTTCTTAATGTAAATGAACTACGTTTGACCTGATTCCCGTTTAAGAGGGGATACGTAGGCAGCCCTGTGGGTTCGGTCTCATCATAATAAAAATTCAATATTTCCCCCAGATTTGAATCTGGGGCAGCTTTTGGAGGTTTCATCATGAGGAGGCATAAATCATTGACAAAGGATGGTCAAGAAAGACGAATGACAGGATTATAGATGAGGACATTCACTTTGTTTCACGAGCATGTCACAACGCAGAATTCGACAATAGCTTTTTTTTATAAAATTTATGCATATTTTATTTATTAAAATAGGATTTTTCATCAAAATTTCTTAACTATTCGTTCACCAAGATTCAGTAATGGTTGGAGGTTACAAGACCAAACAAAGTGGGAAGCGCGAGATTATCAACGGCGAGAGCATCAAAGTCAACACAAATCAACTTCCACCCCCCAAACTAACAATTTTTCTTTGAGTGCAGATTTTCAAGATAGAGGAAGAACAAGAATTAATGACTGACATAATACCAAGGCCCTTCGTCATGCGGTTTGATTTTTTTTAATAGTATTTTATAGAAAATTACACCTTCTGAATGATGATGATCTTTAAAATCCAAGTTTGAGATTTTTCTAATGATAATGTTTGAATCTTACAATATTTTTTATATACATTGATTGTCATTACTTTTTAGATACTAATTTTTATAAATGCACATCGCACATGGCTTTAAATATATTTCACATTGACTTTTAAATGCACTGCACCATTGCTTCCAAATGCATTGCACCATTGCTTTCATATGCACCGCACAATTGCTTTCAAATGCACCACACCATTGCTTTCAAATGCACCGCACCATTGCTTTCAAATGCACTGCACCATCTCTTCCAAATACTTTTAAATGCACTGCGCCATTGTTTTCGAATGCACCATTGCTTGCAAAATGCATAATATAAATGCTTTCAAATGCACTGCACTTTTTGTGATGACCCAAAGGGTCATCACTCGTTTCCTCATTCGTTCTGCATTTTCGAGGCCTTGAAAACCTCACTTTTATTTGCCTCAATTTGCGTGCGCAGTCCGAGCGTATAGCCGGAAGGCTTAAAATATGAATTCTGTGTGAAAAATGATGAATTTTGATATTAATATGGTTATAGTTGACTTTGGTCAACCTTTTTGGTAAACGGACCCGGACCCGTGATTTGACAGTCCCGAGAGTCCGTAGAAAAATATGGGGCTTGGGCGTATGCCCATAATCGAATTCCGAGGTCCCAGGCCCGAGGAATGAATTTTTCTGTGAAATTATTTTTCTGAAATTATTAAGGAAAATGGAAATGAAAATTTGATTAAAAGGCCATGGTATCATTTGACGTGTTTCGGAACTAAATATCAAAAGTTGGAAGTTTATGAATTTTGAAATGAAAATGGTGATTTGAGGCTTGATTTTTTGATGTTGATGTTATTTTGGCGATTTGATCGCGCGAGTAAGTCCGTAGGATGTTTTGAGGTGGTGTGCATGTTTGGTTTGGAGCCCCGGGGGCTCGGGTGAGTTTTGGATAGATGTCAAGTTGTTTTTCTTAAACTTTGGGCTGTTGATTTTGCAGCAGGTGCTTCAGCCCTGCAGGCTTCACATTTGTGAAGCCTAACTCGCAAATGGGAGCATCACAAAAATGAAGTCTGCTTTGCAAATGCGATGCTAGCCAGGTCTGCCCGGGATCGCAAAAGCGAAGTGTTTTTCGTAAATGTGGACATCGCAAATGCGAACAAAACACTGCAAATGCGAAGACTGGGATCTGGGCAGGGTTCACAAATGCGAACTATTTTTTTGCATTTCCCAAGTCTAATGGGTTCGCAATTCCCACGTCTGCAGTCCTGCAATTTTTATACTTACACGATTTTTAAGCCTCATTTTTCATATCTCTCAAACCCAAATACCCATTGGCGATTTTTCATGAACCCTTCCTGCTCCAATCCATTTGTAAGTTGATTTTCGCTCAATTTCTTCAATCTGTAACATCATTTATCATGTTTTCATCTTAAAATCAATGTTTTTCATGGGTGAAAATGAGGATTTTGGGTAGAACCTAGGTTTTCTTAAAATTGCAGATTTGGACCTCAATTTGAGGTCTGATTTCAAAACAAATCAGAGATATGAACTCGTGGGGGAATTGGTAACCGGGTTTTGGTCCGAACATCGGGTTTTGGCCACGTAGGCCGGGGGCATTTTGGGAATTTTTGAGTAAAACTTTGGAAAATTCATTTTCATTTATTCAAGTTGATTCAATTAGCATTTGTTGATATATTCAAGTAATTTGTGACTAGATTCGAGCGATTTTGTGGTGAATTCGAGGGGTAAAGCTATTAGAGGCTTGAGTGTATTTTTGGAGCATTTGATGTAAGTGTTTGATCTAACTTTGGCTTGAGGGAATAGGATTAGAGTGTTAATAATTGTTAATTGCTAAATGATCGAGTACGGTGTGTAGGCATGGTGATGAGTATCTATACACCGGTGTCTAGCATGACCGTGGGTCTTTGTTGGTGCTTGTTTTGGCATACTTTGGGACACTTCCAAGATAATTAATGATTGTCTATATAATGTGAAGAGTTTGAGGATTTATTATGAATTGTGCATTTTTTGGAGCATTGGTTCACACGATAAAAATGCTATCAAGTATGAAACGAAAGAATTGGAAAGAGATGTGATTAATCCCTTTTCGGGGTTGTTTAAGTATATTGACTATCTCCTTTGCCGGGATGTGCAAGTGTTGTTATTGCTCCCTTGCTGGGATTTGGTTGTTTAATTGTGTTTTCCCTTGCTGGGACATTTCTTATTATTGTTTATTCCTTCGCCCGTTTGGTTGTGATTGTTGTTTGGGTGAGGAAGAGTGATAATGCACGAAGGGTCATTCCGTGCCATGTTTTGATTATATTTGCACGAAGGGTCATTCTGTGCCATGTTTTGATTATATTTGCACGAAGGGTCATTCCGTGCCATTGTTATTTATATTATGCACGATAGGACATTCCGTTCTCCGATTTGATTATATTCGCAGGAAGGATCATTCCGTGCCATGAAATGAGAGTTATGTGAGGAAAGCACGAAGGGTGATGCCGTGCATTTCATTTGATTACTTTGGGTGAGGATGAGAGTTAAAGCATGAAAGTTGATGCCAGGTAATTGTTGGATTTCTTGTTTCTGTTAATTATTGTTGTGCCCTATTTTTTATTTAAGTTGATGACTTTTATATTCGGATTGCACTCCCACATAGCATGCTTCCCTCCCTTTTAACTGTTAGTTTTCGTATTCTTTCCTTTATTGCACAAATATATATTGAACTGCACCGGTTGATTTGGTAGTCCTGTCTAGCCTCGTCACTACTTCGTCTGGGTTAGGCCAGGCACTTACCAGCACGTGGGGTCGGTTGTGCTGATGCAACACTTCTGTGCTTTTTGCACAGATCACGGTATCGAAGCAGCTTTTGGACCACTGTAGTAGCACGTTGAGTGGGAGCTGACTTCAGTCCAGGGACCACGAGGTAGCCTAGCTGGCGTTCGCAGGCCGGAGTCCCTTTCCATATTTGCTGTTTGTTTTTATTGTAACGAGATAGACACGATGTATTTTTTTTCTATTTAGACTTGTTTGTAGCATTCATTAGAAGTCCGTGAGTTAGCGACTCCAGTCTTGGGTAGTAAAATGTTAAGCTTCCGTATTTTTTGTTTCCAGTTATTTATGCTATGAAATACTTTTGCTTTTATTTTAAGGTTTATTATTATTATTACATTTGTATTGTTATCCGAAAAGGTTTTAATGCTTGGCTTGCCTAGCTCCGACAGTAGGCGCCATCACGACTCTCGATTATGGGAAATTCGGGTCGTGACAAGTTGGTATTAGAGCTCTAGGTTACATAGGTCTCGCTACTCACAGATAAACATGGTGGAGTCTAAGGGATCGGTACGGAGACGTCTGTATTTGTCCTCCAGAGGCTACGGAGTTAGGAAAAGTTTCACTTTTGTTATTTGTTATCGTGCAATTTTGTTTCTCAAATACTGATTGTCTTTCTACTCAGCAGTAACTCCTGCGAGGGGCAGAGGCCGAGGCCATGCCAGAGGCCGAGGCAGGGGCGGATCTCAGCCCCGGGCAGCAGTCCCGGAGGTGGAGCCTCATATTGACTATGATGAGGAGGTTCCAGCCCCAGCAGCTCCGGTAGTCCCAGCTCAGGTCCCAGGAGGGGTCATGGTCACCCCAGATCTTCAGGACGCTCTAGTCAGATTTGCAGGCTTTATGGAGAGTGTCACCAGAGTGGGTTTGCTGCCAGTAGCACCAACCACTTCTCAGGCTAGAGGAGGGGTTCAGACTCCTGCTACACATACTCCGGAGCAGGTAGCTCCCCAGACTCATATCCCAGTTGTTCAGCCAGCTGCGGCAGCTCAGCCAGGTATTACAGCCCAAGCCAATGATGGAGCGGCTATGTCATCAGATTTTTTGTGGAAACTTGATCGGTTCTCCAAGCTATTCACCATCACTTTCAGCGGTGCTTCATCAGAGGATCCACAAGATTTCTTATTCAGCAGTCATGAGATCCTTAGGACCATGGGATAGTAGAGACTAATGGGGTTGATTTTTCCACCTGCCAGCTTGCAGGATCCGCCAAGACTTGGTGGAGGGATTTTTTCCTATCTACACTACCTGGGTCTCCAGCTTTCACATGGGATCAGTTTGCGAAGTTGTTTTTGGAGAAGTTCCTCCCAGTCACTCAGTGGGAGGCACTTCGCAGGCAGTTTGAGCGCCTCCAGCAGGGCTCCATGATAGTTACATAATATGAGAATCGATTTGTTGACTTGGAACGCCATGCTATTGTGATACTCTCCACAGACCGAGAGAGGGTCCAGATATTTATTGATGGACTGATTCAGCTGATCCGTCTCTAGATGGCTATGTGAGTTGGTAGTGATATATCCTTTCAGGAGCGGCCAATGCGGTTCGTAAAGTGGAGATGGCCCTCGCACGGGAAGGTGGTCAGATGTCGGATAAGAGGCCTCATCATTCTAGTAGGTTTAGTAGTACCTCGTCTGGAGGTAGGGATTCCTATGGTAGAGGTCATTCACCGAGGCCCTTTCAGTCAGTGCTCCAAGTTTCTCACGGTATTCCAGGCAGTGGTGGTTCTCAACAGTACTATTTAGACCAGTAGCCTATCAGTGCACCCCTCACTTCAGAGCTTTAAGGGAGGACATTCAGGTCGACAGGGCTAGTAGTCGTAGCAGTCAAAGTCTTGTTATGGTTGTGGAGACCCCGGTCACATTGTCAGGTTTCGCCCTCAAGCCTCGAGCAGCTCTCAGTAGCAGTGTTCTCACCCCATGATTCAGGCAATAGGTGATCCACAGCCCACCCAGCCAGCTAGAGGCGGGGGTAGGTATCATAGAGGTGGAGGTAGAGACCATAGAGGTAGATCTCTGACCGACGAAGGTAGGGGTCAGCCAGTAGCCGATCGTCCCAGAGACATAGTTCAGGGAGGTGGGGCCCGGCCCGGGTGTTATGCTTTGCCAGCTAGGCCAGAGGCTGAGTCTTCAGATGCTGTTATTACAGGCACTATTTTGGTCTGTGATAGGGATGCTTCAGTGCTATTTGACACTGGGTCTACGTAATCATATGTGTCGTCTTATTTTGCACCCTACTTGGCTATGCCTAGTGACGGTCTGGGTATCCCTGTTTATGTATCTATACTAGTGGGTGATTATATAGTTGTCGACCGAGTTTATTGTTCATGTGTAGTAGTATTTGAGGGTCTTGAGACCGTGTTGATTTATTGATTTTAGACATGGTAGATTTTAATGTTATATTGGGGATGGATTGGTTGTCCCCGTATAATGCTATTCTGGATTGTCACTCCAAGACCGTGACCTTGGCCTTGCCAGATTTGCCCCGATTAGAGTGGAGAGGGACCCCAGGTCATGCCACCAGTAGTGTTATTTCATATGTTAAGGCTCGACACATGGTCGGGAAGGGGTGTTTAGCTTATTTGGCATATGTTCGCGATTCCAGTGTGGAGGTTTCTTCTATTGACTCTGTTCCTATTGTTCGGGAGTTCCAAGAGGTTTTCCCTTTAGACCTGCCGAGTATGGCGCCCGACATGATATTGATTTCTATATTGATCTGGCCCCTGGCACGTAGCCCATTTCTATTCTGCCTTATCGCTTGGCCCCGCCAGAGTTAAAGAAGTTAAAGGACCAGTTGCAAGATTTACCAGAGAAGGGTTTTATTAGGCCCAGTGTTTCTCCTTGGGGTGCGCCGGTGTTATTTGTGAAGAAAAAGGATGGATCGATGAGGATGTGCATTAATTACTGGCAATTGAACAAGGTGATGATAAAGAACAATTATCCACTACCTAGGATTGATGATTTGTTTGACCAGCTTTAGGGTGCAAAGGTGTTCTCAAAGATAGACTTGAGATCTGGCTACCATCAACTGAGGATCAGGGCGTCTGATGTCCCTAAGACAACATTTCACCCTCGATATGGGCATTATCAGTTTTTGGCCATATCATTCGGGTTGACCAATGCTCCCACAACATTTATGGAGTTGATGAACTGAGTGTTTAGGCCTTATCTAGACTTGTTCATGATAGCCTTTATTGATGATATTCTGGTGTACTCCCACAGCCAGGAGGAGCACGAGCAGCACCTCAGACTGGTTCTTCAGACTTTGAAAGATAGTCAGTTGTATGCTAAGTTCACGAAGTGTGAGTTTTGGTTGAGTTTCGTTGCATTTCTGGGTGATGTTGTATCTTTAGAGGGTATTTAGGTAGACCTGAAGAAGATTGAGGCAGTCAAGAATTGGCCCCGACCAGCTTCAGTGATCGAGATTTGGAGTTTCTTGGGGTTAGCAGGTTATTACTATCGGTTCGTGTAGGGGTTTTAATCTATAGCAGTCCCGAAGACCAGATTTAACCAGAATGGTGCTCAGTTCAGGTGGTCAGAAGAGTGTGAGGGGAGCTTTCAGAAGCTCAATACAGCTGTGACTACGGCATCGATATTGGTTTTGCCCACAGGTTCAAGGCCTTATACAGTTTATTGTGATGCTTCCCGTATTGGGCTTGGTGCAGTATTGATGCAGGATGGCAGATTCATAGCTTATGCTTCGAGGCAATTGAAGATCCACGAGAAGAATTATCCGATCCATGATCTAGAGTTTGGCAGCCATTGTTCATGCTTTAAAGATTTGGAGGCATTACTTATACGGTGTGACGTGCGAGGTGTACACGGATCACAAGAGCCTTCAGTACTTGTTCAAGCAAAAGGAGTTGAATTTGAGGTAGAGGAGGTGGTTGGAGTTGTTGAAAGATTATGATGTTACTATTTTGTATCACCTGGGGAGAGCCAATGTGGTGGTTGATGCATTGAGTAGGAAGTCCGCCAGCATGGGTAGTCTTGCTTATGTTCCGGTCAGCCAGAGACCGCTTGCCTTGGATTTTAAGACTTTTTCCAATAGGCTTGTGAAGTTGGACATTTCTGAACCTAGCAGAGTGTTAGCTTGCACGGTCGCTTGTTCTTCATTATTGGATTGTATCCGTGATCTGCAGTTTGATGATCCCCATTTATGTGTCCTGAGAGACATGGTGCAGTGTGGAGGAGCCACGAGGGTGACCTTAGATGATGATGGGGTTTTGAGGTTGCAGGGGCGAGTTTGTGTGCCCAATGTTGATGGGATTCAAGAGTTGATCTTAGCAGAGGCCCATAGTTCACGATATTTTATTCACCCGGGCACTGGAAAGGTGTATCAAGACTTGCGGCAGCATTATTGGTGGCGTAGGATGAAGAAAGATATTGTTGCATATGTGGCTCAGTGATTGAACTGTCAGCAGGTCAAGTATGAGCATCAGAGACCTTGTGGGTTGTTTTAGAGGATTGAGCTTCCCGAGTGGAAGTGGGAGAGGATTACCACGGATTTCGTTACCGGATTCCCGATGACTCGGAAAAAGTTTTATGCTATTTAGGTCATTGTTGATAGGCTGACCAAGTCAGCTCATTTTATCCCTGTTGCAGCCACTTATTTATCGGAGAGGTTAGCTAAGATCTACATCCGAGAGATTATTCGCCTTCATAGTGTGCCGGCATCTATCATTACGGATCGGGGTACGCAGTTTACCTCGCGCTTCTAGAGGGCAGTTCAGCAGGAGTTGCGCACCCAGGTTCAGTTGAGCACAACGTTCAACCCTCAGACGGACGGCCGGTCCAAAGGGACTATTCAGATATTGGAGGATATGCTCCAAGCCTGTGTCATTGATTTTGGATGCTCGTGGGAACAGTTCTTGCCCTTAGCAAAGTTCGCCTACTACAACAGCTACCAGTCCAGCATTCAGATGGCTCCATATGAGGCGATGTATGGTAGGCGATGTCGGTCTCCGGTCGGATGTTTTGAGCCGGGAGAGGCTCGGTTATTGGGTACATATTTAGTTCAGGAGGCTTTGGATAAGGTTAAGATCATTCAGGACAGGCTTCGTTCGGCTCAGTTGCAGCAAAAGAGTTATACAGATCATAAGGTTCGAGATGTAGCTTTCATGGTTGGTGTGCGGGTCTTGCTCCGAGTGTCGCCTATGAAGGGCGTGATAATATTAGTGAAGAATGGAAAGTTTAGCCCTAGGTTCATCGGCCCATTTGAGATTCTTGACCATGTGGGAGAGGTGGCTTACAGACTTGCCTTGCCACCTAGCTTGTCAGTCGTGCATCCAGTGTTTCATGTGTCTATGATTCGGAGGTATCAAGACGATCCTACTCACATGTTAGATTTTAACACTGTACAGTCGGACAAAAATCTGTCCTACGAGGAGGAGTCGGTAGCTATTCTAGACCGGCAGGTTTGACAGTTAAGGTCGAAGAGGTTTCCTTCAGTGCATGTCTAGTGGAAAGGTCAGCCTCCTAAGACATCAACCTGGGAGTCCGAGTCTGATATGCGAAGCCATTATCCTCATCTATTTCTTGACTCGGGTACTTCTTTCTTTTGTCCGTTCGAGGATGAACGGTTGTTTTAGAGGTGGAGGATGTGACGACCCAAAGGGTCATCACCCATTTCCTCATTCGTTCCTCACTTCCGAGGCCTTGAAAACCTCATTTTTATTTTCCTCGATTTTCATGCACAGTCCGGGCATGTAGCCGAAAGGCTTTAATATGAATTCTGTGTGAAAAATGATAAATTTTGATATTAATATGGTTAAAGTTGACTTCGGTCAATATTTTTGGTAAACGGACCCGGACCCGTGATTTGACGGTCCCGGAGGGTCCGTAGAAAAATATGGGACTTGGGCATATGCCCGGAATTGAATTCTGATGTCCAAGGTCCGAGCAATGAATTTTTCTGTGAAATTATTTTTCTGAAATTATTAAGGAAAATCGAAATGAAAATTTGAATAAAAGATCATGGTATCGAGCTCGTATTTGGGTTCCGACGCCCGTTTCAAGTCTTAAATATGTGTTAAGCGCTTTCTATAAATTTTGGTCGAAATCGGACGTCATTTGATGTGTTTCGAACCTAAATATCAAAAGTTGGAAGTTTATGAAGTTTGAAATGAAAATGATGACTTGAGTCTTGATTCATTGATGTTGATTTTATTTTGGCGATTTGATTGCGCGAGTAAGTCTGTAAGATTTTTTTGAGGTGGTGTGCATGTTTGGTTTGGACTCCCGAGGACTCGGGTGAGTTTTGGATAGGTGTCGAGTTATTTTTCTTAAACTTTGGGCTGCTGATTTTGCAACGGGTGCTTCAGACCTGCAGGCTTCGCATTTGCGAAGCCTGGCTCGCAAATGCGAAGCTAGCCATGTCCGCTTGGGATCACAGAAGAGAAGAGTTTTTTGCAAATGCGGACATCGCAAATGCGAACAAAACTCCGCAAATGCAAAGACAGGGATCTGGGCTGGGTTCACAAATGCGAACTATTTTCTCGCATTTCCCAAGTCTAATGTGTTTTGCAATTGCAAACCCAAGGTTCTCAATTCCCACATCTGCAGCCCTGCAATTTTTATACTTACGCGATTTTTAAGCCTCATTTGTCATATCTCTCAAACCCAAACACCCATTGGCAATTTTACAAGAACCCTTCCTCCTTCAATCCATTTGTAAGTTTATTTTCGGTCAATTTCTTCAATCTTTAACATAATTTATCATGCTTTCATCTTAAAATCAATGTTTTTCATGGGTGAAAATGGGGATTTTGGGTAGAACCTATATTTTCTTAAAATTGGGGATTTGGACCTCAATTTGAGGTCCGATTTCAAAACAAATAATAGATTTGAAGTCGTGGGGGAATGGGTAACCGCGTTTTGGTCCGAAACTTGAGTTTTGACCACGTGGGACGGGGGGAATTTTGGGAATTTTTGAGTAAAACTTTGGGAAATTCATTTTCATGCATTCAAGTTGATTCAATTAGCATTTGTTGATACATTCAAGTAATTTGTGACTGGATTCGAGCGATTTTGTGGTGAATTTGAGGGGTAAAGCTATACTAGAGGCTTGAATGGATTTTGGAGCATTTAAGGTAAGTGTTTGATCTAACTTTGGCTTGAGGGAATATGATTTTAGTGCTAATAATTTTTAATTGCTAAATGATCGAGTACAGTGTATAGGCATGGTGACGAGTATCTATACACCGATGTCTAACATGACCGTGGGTCTTTGTTGATACTTGTTTTGGCATACTTTGGTACTCTTCCAAGAAAATTAATGGTTGTCTATATAATGTGAATAGTTTGAGGATTAATTATGAATTGTGAATTCTTTGGAGCGTTGGTTCGCACGATAAAAATGCTATTGAGTATGAAATGAAAGAATTGAAAAGAGATGTGATTAATCCCTTGTCGGGATGTGTAAGTTGTTGTTGTTTCTCCGACAGTAGGCAAATGCTTTAAAAAGTACTATATCATTACTTGCAAATTCACAATGCAAATACTTTCAACTACACCGCACCACTACCTTTTAAATGCATCACATAATTTACTTGCAAATCCTCCACAAGTATTTTCATTACCATAAATCATTTGGCTTGGAAAGCCTCATCAGTCATTTGGCTTGGAAAGCCTCATCAGTCATTTGGCTTAAACGCCTCAATTACTTCATCATTTCGCTTAAATGCCTCATTTTCATCAATCATTGGCTTAAATGCCTCATTTTTATCAATCATACATAAGTCATCACGAAAAGGAACCATTTACATGAATCATTGGCTGGAAGCCTCATTTGATTAGTCATGATCGAAGAATTATTTTTAACATACTTGGATTATTTTATGATAAATTAATGGCTTAGAGGTGTCATTTTAATGAAATATGATGTATCGTATTTTTATATCTTGTTTACTAACAATTTTACCTGGCCTATTGAGTTTAGCAGGTAATTTAGCACAATGTGGAACTCTATCTAAGAAGCGAACTGGGACAGTTTGCTGGGGAGAAAACCAGACTCGCCAGCAAAAGTCAAAGGTCTACTTTCAGATTACGTTCGGCTTGACTACCAAAATCTTAGCCAAAATCCTTATTTCGACATGTTTTCTTTCAATCATGATTCCCAGTGTCTAACACCTTGCGTCTCCATAACTTGACACTGGGGCAGCATTTTAGGATCCGCATTGTAGGATCTGCTTCAATCATTAAGTCCTACTCGTAGCACCATCAGTCTGGAATTATATATTACTTGATTCTCATAGAATCCGAGGTGTGTGGGCGATTCTGAAATCACAGATCGATCATAACTCTATAAATTTTCTTTTCATTTCATAAGACTTCCATGTTTCATGTTATAATCCTTCCAACATTTTGATCCGTATTCACAAATCAGGACAAAATTGGTCACTAAGACAATTTCTTTGACGAAGACCCTCCTTTTTCATAAGCAATTTCTCTGTAATTCCTAATTCTCAATAATTAACTAAATATATTTTACATATTTTTATCCAATACATTTGTTACACTTTGTCTAGCCTCAAGATTTTAAAATAAGATATAATTATTAGCCTTAATATAATTTAACATATTTATTGTAATTATGTCGTTATTATTATTTTAGTTACTTAATCACTATCATTTTATTATTTAATGTTAATGCATCGTAATAATTAATACAAACATTATTTGCTAAACTATATATATATATATATATTCTACTTCATATTCTATATATAAATGCATACATACTATATATTAATTTTTACAACAATATAATATAGTATATTTATTATAAATTATTAGAATTATGGAAGCATAGTAAAATTTAAAGTGAAAAAGGACTTTTAAACATAACATGAATCATCTTGGTAAAGTCTAATATTATTGGATGGTCAATTAAGTCTCCATTTATAATTTCTACAGCACTAATTAACTTAATTGTTGTCAATTAATTTGAATACAAAAGGGGTTCAAATCACACTATTTTAGGTACCCATGTCTCTTCTAATTAATGGTAATAAATATATACCATTTACCTTTCCAAACACCACCCCATACCCCTATCCCCTTCTTCAACGTGTCACCATCCAAGCCAAGGCCATTTAAATATATGGCTAGGATTAAACCCTCTTAGACCCTTCTAGAAAATCACATAATTTAGTATTGGTATTCCTTTTCCTTTCTTTTCTTCTTTTTATATAACATTTTTTTTAGACTATCTCAACCATCAATCTTTAATCCTAAGGCTAAGATAATTTTTGATTAAGAAACCCTAGCAATTTCCTCATCTCTCTCTCTTCCTCTCATTCTTGACGATGGCAGAGCTAAGGTTTGGCTCTATCTCTATTTTTAACTAAGTTTTGGCCTCCACCACCCAAGACCAGAACTCTCGCGTGCCTATTTTGAGCAAAGGAGATCTCTTTTCTCCTTCCCTTTTGCTTGCTTGCAGATGTATTACTATTTTTTTTACCCCAAAGAAAATCGAATCCTCACATTGCCGATGATAATTTCATTATTTTTGGCAATTTTTTGCGGCGTATCTCTGCCATATCAAGAGGTATACGCTAATTTGCTTATTTTTAGTTTTAGCTCTCTGAATCATTCCATTATCTCTCTTTCTTTTTCCTCAAAATAGACCTGCCATGGATACCACCCAACGTTTAAATTTAAACGCCCCTTGACTCGATTTCGAACCTCAAAATCCCGCCCAAATTAACCCTAGAACTACCCTAATTAATCTCCTACAAATACCAAACCTGACTAAGATTTTCAGCAACTTTTGAACTGTCCACTTTTACATTCTTTTCCAAACCTCTTTCTCTTATTCCTTGCTCATTGGAGTCACGCTTTAAGGGCTCATTTTGGTCAGCCTCTTCTGGTTTTGTTTAACCGTATTAGAGGCAACGACGTACTCGTTCTGAAATTTGAGGATCATTCGAGGTTGCGGAATAGAGGCCGGAGATAGTAGACCTTTGATGCGACTCCAGTTCCTGCACCAAAAGAGGTCAGTAACTTCTCACCTTTTTTTCTTTCTCTTTTCCTTCTTAGATCAGAAGTAAATGTAATTATGTTCTTAAGAGTGTGTTATAATTTATTTTATGTGTAAAAAGTATTCTCTAAGGTATTATTTGAGTATATAAATGACTGATTATGTGTTTTGTTGTATGTGAACAAAAGAAGAGAGGATTAAAATATCAGAAATGGTTCCATGTTTGTTTCTTAATATAATAAACTTAGAATGTTTCCCAGCATCAAGTCTGTCTCGGTACAATAAAAACACACAGAAAATATGGAAAAGGAATTCGGCCTGCGAATGCCAGCTAGACTACCTCGTAGTCCCTGGACTGAAGTAAGCTCCTACTCAACGTGCTACTGTTGTGGTCCAAAAGCTGCTCTGGTACCGTGATTTGTGCAAAAAGTACAGAAGTGTAGCATCAGTACAATCGACCCCATGTGATGGTAAGTACCTTGCCTAACCCCGGCGAAGTAGTGACGAGGCTAGACAGGACCACCAATCAACCTGTGCAGTTCAATATATATATGTGCAATAAAAGGGAAGAATACCAAAACCAAACAGTTAAAAGGGAGGGAAACATGCTATGGGGAAGTACAATCTCGATATAAAAGTCATCAACATAAATAAGAAATAGGGCACAACAATAATTAACAGAGACAAGAAATACAACAGTTGCACGACATCAACCTTCGTGCTTTTACTCTTGTCCTCACCCAAAGCAATCAAGTAAAATGCACAGCATCACCTTTCGTGATTTAGTCACATAACCCTCATTTCATGGCACTGAATGATCCTTCATGCAAATATAATCAAACATTGGCACACGGAATGTCCATTCGTGCATAATATAATCAACAATGGCACGGAACGACCCTTCGTGCAAGTGTAATCAACAACGACACGGAATGTCCCTTCGTGAAAATATAATAAAAAATGGTACGAAATGACCCTTCATACATCATCACTCTTCCTCACCAAACATCAATCACAACCAAACGGGCGAGGGAAATAAATAATAATAAGAAATGTCCCGGCAAGGGAAAAACACAATTAAACAGCTAAATCCCGGCAAGGAAGCAACAACAACAACTTATACATCCTGGGAAGGAAGATAATCACATCTCTTTCAAATTTTTTCATTTCTTACTCGATAGTATTTTATCGTTTGAGCCAACGCTCCAAAGAATTTACAATTCATAAATAATCCTCAAACTTCTCACATTATCTAGAAAATCATTAATTATCTTGGAAGAGTCCCAAAGTATACCAAAACAAGTACCAACAAAGACCCACGGTCAAGCTAGACACCGATGTATATATACTCGTCACCATGCCTATGCATCGTACTCGATCATTTTGCAATTAAAAATTAATAATACTCTAATCCTATTCCCTCAAGACAAAGTTAGATCAAACACTTACCTCAAATGCTCCAAAAATCCACTCAAGCTTCTAGTATAGCTTTACCCCTCGAATTCACCACAAAACTGCTCGAATCTAGTCACAAATTACTTGAATGTATCAACAAGTGCTAATTGAATCAACTTGAATGCATGAAAATGAATTTCCCAAAGTTTTGCTCAAAAATTTCCAAAACGCCTCCGGGCCCACGTGGTTAAAACCCAAGGTTCGAACCAAAACCCGGTTACCCATTTCCCCACGAGTTCATATCTATGATTTATTTTGAAATCGGACCTCAAATTGAGGTCTAAATCCCCAATTTTAAGAAAACTAGTTTCTACCCAACACCCCCATTTTCTCCCATGAAAAACCATGATTTTAAGATGAAAACATGATAAATGATGTTGAAGATTGAAGAAATTAAGTGAAAATCAACTTACAAATGGATTGGAGGAGTTCTTGAAAAATCGCCAATGGGTGTTTGTGTTTGAGAGATATGAAAAATGAGGCTCAAAAATCGTATAAGTATGAAAATTGTAGGGCTGCGGATGTGGGAATTGCGAACCCATTAGACTTGGGAAATGCGAGAAAATATTTCGCCTTTACGAACCCTGCCCAGATCCCAGTCTTCGCATTTACGGAGTTTTGTTCACATTTTCGATGTCCGCATTTGCAAAAACTCTTCGATTTTTCGATCCCAGGAGGACCTAGCTAGCTTCGCATTTGCGAAGCAGATCTCGCATTTGCGATACTTGCATTTGCGAGCCAGGCTTCGCAAATGCGAAGCCTACAGGTCTGAAGCACCTGTTACAAAATCAGCAGCCCAAAGTTTAAGAAAAATAACTCGACACCTGTCCAAAACCCACCCGAGCCCCCGGGGCTCCGAACCAAACATGCACACCACCTTACAAAGATCGTACGGACTTACTCGCGCAATCAAATTGCCAAAATAACATCAACATCAATGTTTTAAGACACAAATCATCATTTTCATTTCAAACTTCATAAACTTCCAACTTTTGATATTTAGGTCCGAAACACATCAAATGACGTCCGATTTTGACCAAATTTTATAGAAAGCGCTTAACACATATTTAAGACTTGTACCAGGTGTCGGAACCAAAATACGAGCTCGATACCATAGTCTTTTATTCAAATTTTCATTTCTATTTTCCTTAATAATTTCACAGAAAAATTCATTCTCGGGCCTCGACCCTCAGAATTCGACTCTGGGCATATGCCCAAGTCTCATACTTTTCTACGGACCCTACGGGACCGTCAAATCACGTGTCCGGGTCCGTTTACCAAAAATGTTGACCGAAGTCAACTTTAACCATATTAATATCAAAATTCATCTTTTTTCACACAGAATTCATATTTAAGACTTTCGGCTACACGCCAAGACTGCGCACAAAAAATTAAGGCAAATAAAAATAAGGTTTTTAAGGCCTCGGAAGCATGAAACGAATGAGGAAATGAGTGATGACCTTTTGGGTCGTCACATCCTCCACCTCTAAAACAATCGTTCGTCCTCGAATGGACAAAAGAAAGAAGTACCTGATTTAGGAAATACATGAGGATAACGGCTCCGCATATCAGACTCGGACTCCTAGGTCGATGCCTCAGGAGGCTGACCTCTCCACGGGACATGCACTAAAGGAAACCTCTTCGACCTTAACTGTCGAACCTGCTGGTCTAGAATAGCTACCGACTCCTCCTCGTAGGACAGACCCTTGTCCAACTGGACACTGCTGAAATCTAATATGTGGGTAGGATCGCCATGATGCCTCCGAAGCATAGACACATGAAACACTGGATGCACGGCTCACAAGCTAGGTGGCAAGGAAAGTGTGTAAGCCACCTCTCCCATACAGTCAAGAATCTCAAATGGGCCGACAAACCTAGGGCTAAGCTTGACCTTATTCCCAAATCTCATCACGCCCTTCATAGGCGACACTCGGAGCAAGACCAGCTCACCAACCATGAAAGCTACATCTCAAACCTTACGATCCGCATAACTCTTTTACCGCGACTGAGCCGAATGAAGCCTGTCCTGATTGATCTTGACCTTATCCAAGGCCTCCTGAACTAAATTTGTACTCAATAACCGAGCCTCTCCCGGATCAAACCATCCGACTGGAGACCGACATCGCCTACCATACATCACCTTATATGGAGCCATTTGAATAGCTGTTGTTGTAGGCGAACTCCGCTAAAGGCAAGAACTGGTCCCACGAGCCTCCAAAATCAATTACACAGGCTCGGAGCATATCCTTCAATATCTGAATAGTCCTCTCGGACTGGCCGTCCATCTGAGGATGGAATGCTGTGCTCAACTGAATTGGGGTGCCTAACTCCTGCTGTACTGCTCTCCAGAAGCGAGAGGTAAATTGCGTACCCCGGTCCGAAATGATAGATGACAGCACCCCATGAAGGCGAACAATCTCTTGGATGTAGATCTCAGATAACCTCTCCGATGAATAGGTGGTTGCAACAGGGATAAAATGCACTGACTTGGTCAGCCTATCAACAATGACCCAAATAGCATCAAACTTCATCCGAGTCATCGGGAGTCCGGTAACGAAATACATGGTAATCCTATCCCACTTCCACTCGGAAAGCTCAATCATCTAAAATAACCCACCAGGGATCTGATGCTCATACTTGACCTGCTGACAGTTCAAAACCCGAGCCACATATGCAACAATATCTTTATTCATCCTACGCCACCAATAATGCTGCCGCGAGTCCTGATACATCTTCGCGGTGCCCGGGTGAATTTAATATCGCGAACTATGGCTACGCTAAGATCAATTCTCTAATCCCATCGACATTGGGCACCCAAACTCGCCCCTGCAACCTCAAAAAACCATCATCATCTAAGGTCACCTTCGTGGCACCTCCACGCTGCACCGTGTCTCTCAGGACACACAAATGAGAATCATCAAACTGCCGATCACGGATACGCTCCTATAATAAAGAACGAGCAACCGTTCAAGCTAACACTCTACTAGGCTCAAAAATGTCCAACCTCATAAACCGATTGGCCAAGGCCTGAATATCCAAAGCAAGCAGTCTCCGGCTGACCGGAACATAAGCAAGACTACCCATGCTGGCGGACTTCCTACTGAATGCATCGGCCACCACATTGGCTCTCCCTAGGTGGTACAAAATAGTAACATCATAGTCTTTCAACAACTCCAACCACCTCCTCTACCTCAGATTCAACTCCTTTTGCTTGAACAAGTATCGCAGACTCTTGTGATCAGTGTACAGCTCACACATCACACCATATAAGTAATGCCTCCAAATCTTCAAAGCATGAACAATGGCTGCCAACTCTAGATCATGGACTGGATAATTCTTCTTGTGGATCTTCAATTGCCTCGAAGCATAAGCTATGACTCTGCCATCCTATATCAATCCTGCACCAAGCCCAATATGGGAAGCATCACAATAAACTGTATAAGGCCCTAAACCTGTTGGCAAAACCAATATCGGTGTTGTAATCAGTGCTGTCTTGAGCTTCTAAAAGCTCTCCTCACACTCGTCTGACCACCTGAACTGGGCACCCTTCTTGGTCAATCTGGTCATCGAGGCTGCTATAGATGAAAACCCCTCCATGAACCGACGGTAATAACCTGCTAACCCCAAGAAACTCCGAATCTTAGTCACTGAAGCTGGTCGAGGCCAATTCTTGACTGCCTCAATCTTCTTCGGGTCCACCTGAATACCCTCTGCTGATACAACATGACCCAAAAATGCAACCGAACTCAACCAGAACTCGCACTTCGAGAACTTAGCATACAACTGACTATCATTCAGCGTTTGAAGAACCACTCTGAAGTGCTGCTCGTGCTCCTCCTGGCTGCGGGTGTACACCAGAATATCATCAATAAAGACTATTATGAACAAGTCTAGATAAGGCCTGAATACTCGGTCCATCAACTCCATAAATGCTGCTGGGGCATTGGTCAACCCGAATGACATGACCAAAAACTCATAATGCCCATACCGAGTGCGAACTACTGTCTTAGGGACATCAGACGCCCTAATCCTCAACTGATGGTAGCCAGATCTCAAGTCCATCTTTGAAAACACCTTTGCACCCTGAAGCTGGTCAAACAAATCATCCATCCTCGGCAGTGGATACTTATTATTTATCGTCACCTTGTTCAATTGCCGGTAATCAATGGACATCTTCATCGATCTATCCTTTTTCTTCACAAATAACACCGGGGCACCACAAGGAGAAAAACTAAGCCTGATAAAACCCTTCTCTAGCAAATCCTGCAACTGGTCCTTTAACTCCTTCAACTCTTGCGGGGCCATGCGATACAGTAGAATAGAAATGGGTTGCGTGCTTGGGGCCAAATCAATACAGAAATCAATATCCCTGCCGGGCGGCATACCCGACAGGTCTGAAGGGAAAACCTCAGGGAACTCCCGAACAATAGGAACAGAGTCAATAGAAGAAACCTGTGTGCTAGAATCGCGAACATATGCCAAATAAGCTAAACACCCCTTCCCGACCATGTGTCGAGCCTTAACCTATGAAATAATACTACTGGTGGCATGACCTAGGGTCCCTCTCCACTCCAATCAGGGTAAATCTGGCGAGGCCAAGGTAACGGTCTTGGTGTGACAATCCACCATAACATGATACGGGGAAAACGAATCCATCCCCAATATAACATCGAAATCTACCATGTCTAAAAGCAATAAATCAACACGGGTCTCAAGACCCTCAAATACTACTACACAGGAATGATGAAATCCGTCGACCACTATATAATCTCCCACTTGTGTAGATACATAAACAGGGATACCCAAAGCATCGCTAGGAATAGCCAAGTAGGGTGCAAAATAAGACGACACATATGATTACGTAGACCCAGGGTCAAATAGCACTAAAGCATCCTTATCAGAGACCAGAATAGTACCTGTAAGAACAACATCTGAATACTCAACCTCTGGCCTGGTAGGCAAAGCATAACACCGGGGCTCGGCCCCACCTCCCTGAACCATGTCTCTAGGACGATCGGCTACTGGCTGACCTCTACCTCTGCCGATCCGAGCTCCACCTCTACGGTCCCTACCTCCACCTCTATGATCCCTACCCCTTCCTCTAGCTGGTCGGGCGAGCTGTGGATCACCTGCTGCCTGAATCATGGGGCGAGGAACCTGCTGCTGAGAGTTGCCCAAGGCTCAAGGGCAAAACATGACAATGTGACCGGGGTCACCACAACCATAACAAGACCTCGACTATTGCGACTGCTGGCCTTGTCCACCTAAATGTCCTCCCCTGAAGCTCTGAAGTGGGGGTGCACTGATAGGCTGCTGATCTGAATAGTACTACTGAGAACCACCACTGCATGGAGTACCATGAGAAACCTGGAGCGCTGACTGAAAGGTCCTCAGCGAATGACCTCTAAAATAGGAATCCCTACCTCCAGACGAGGTACCACTGAACCTACCAGAATGACGAGGCCTCTTATCCGACATCTAACCACCTCCCCGCGCAAGGGCCATCTCAACTCTGCAAGCCGCATTGGCTGCCTCCTGAAAGGAAATATCACTATCAACTCCCATAGCCATCTGGAGACGGATTGACTGAATCGGTCCATCAATAAATCTCTGAACCCTCTCTCGTTCTGTTGGGATTATCATAATAGCATCGCGTGCCAAGTCAACAAATTGATTCTCGTACTGTATAACTATCATGGAGCCTTGTTGGAGGCACTCAAACTGCCTGCGAAGTGCCTCCCGCTGAGTGACTGGGAAAAACTTCTCCAAAAATAACTCCGCAAACGGATCCCATGTCAAAGCGGGAGACCCTGCTGCTCCAGACAGGCAAAAATCCCTCCACCAAGTCTTGGCAGATCCTGCAAGCCGGAAAGCGGCAAAATCAACCCCATTAGTCTCTGCTATCCCCATGGTCCTATGGATCTCATGACAGCTGAATAGGAAATCTTGTGGATCCGCTGATGAAGCACCACTGAATTTGGTGGTGAAGAGCTTGGAGAACCGATCAAGCCTCCACAAAGCATCCGAAGACATAGCCACTCCATTGTTGGCCTGAGCTGTAATACCTGGCTGAGCTACCACAGCTGGCTAAACCACTTGGACATGAGCCTGGGAGCTACCTGCTCCGGAGTACGTGTAGCAGGAGTCCGAACCCTTCCTCCAGCCTGAGAAGTGGCTAGTGCTACTGGGAGCAAACACGCTCTAGTGACACTTTCCATAAAGCCTGCCCGTCTGACTAGAGCATCCTAAATATCTAGGGTGACCATGACCCCTCCTGGGACCTGAGCTGGGCCCACTGGAGCTGCTAGGGCTGGAACCTCCTTATCATAGTCAATATGAGGCTCCACCTCTGGGACTGCTGCCCGGGGCTGAGCTCTGCCCCTGCCTCAGCCTCGGGCATGATCTCGGCCTCTACCCTTCGCAGGAGCTACTGCTGGGGGCTCGGGCTGCTGCGCGGTAGAAGAGGAAACCTGTGTTCTCACCATCTGCGAAAGAATAGAGTAGAAAGACAATCAGCATTTGAGAAACAAAATCGCACGATAAGAAAGTACAAAAGTGAAACTTTTTCTAAATCCGTAGCCTCTGGGGCATATATACATATGTCTTCGTACCGATCCCTCAGACACTACCAAGTTTTTTCGTGAGTAGCGAGACCTATGCAACCTAGAGCTATGATACCAACTTTTCACGGCCCGGATATCCCACCATCGGGAGTCGTGATGGTACCTACTATCGGAGCTAGGCAAGCCAAGCATTAAAACCTTTTCGGATAACAACACAACAGTAATAACAGTGATAAACCTTTAAATAAAAGTGGAAGTCTTTCATAGCATAAATAACTGGAAACCAAAAATGCGGAAGCTTTACATTTCACTACCCAAGACTGGAGTCGCTATCTCACGGACTACTAATGAATGCTACAAACAAGTCTGAATAGAAAAAAATACATCATGTCTATCTCGGTACAATGAAAACAAATAAAAAATATGGAAAGGGACTCCGGCCTGCGAACGCCAGCTAGGCTACCTCGTAGTCCCTGGACTGAAGTCA
>MU686271.1:0-37703 GCA_026770625.1 Nicotiana glauca | reverse complement strand
ACATTTCACTACTCAAGACTGGAGTCGCTATCTCACGGACTACTAATGAATGCTACAAACAAGTCTGAATAGAAAAAAATACATCATGTCTATCTCGGTACAATGAAAACAAATAAAAAATATGGAAAGGGACTCCGGCCTGCGAACGCCAGCTAGGCTACCTCGTAGTCCCTGGACTGAAGTCAGCTCCCACTCAACGTGCTACTGCTGTGGTCTAAAAGCTGCTCCGGTACTATGGTCTGTGCAAAAAAATACAAAAGTGTAGTATCAGCACAACTGACCCCATGTGCTGGTAAGTGCCTAGCCTAACCCCGGCGAAGTGGTGACGAGGCTAGACAGGACCACCAATCAACCTGTGCAGTTCACTTTATATATGTGCAATAAAAGGGAAGAATACCAAAACCAAACAGTTAAAAAGGAGGGAAACATGCTATGGGGAAGTACAATCTGGATATAAAAGTCATCAACGTAAATAAGAAACATGGCACAACAATAATTAACAAAGACAAGAAATCCAACAGTTGCACGGCATCGACCTTCGTGCTTTTACTATCGTCCTCACCCAAAGCAATCAAGTAAAATGCACTGCATCACCCTTCGTACTTTCCTCACATAACTCTCATTTTATGGCACGGAATGATCCTTCATGCAAATATAATCAAATATTGGCATGGAATGACCCTTCGTGCATAATATAATCAACAATGGCACGGAATGGCTCTTCGTGCAAATATAATAAAAAATGGAACGGAATGTCCCTTCGTGCAAATATAATAAAAAATAACATGGAATGACCCTTCGTGCATCATCACTCTTCCTCACCAAACAACAATCACAACCAAACGGGTGAGGGAAATAAATAATAACAAGAAATGTCCCGGCAAGGGAAAAATACAATTAGACAGCTAAATCTCGGCAAGGGAGCAACAACAACAACTTATACATCCTGGCAAGGAAGATAATCACATCTCTTTTCAATTCTTTCATTTCTTACTCGATAGTATTTTATCGTTTGAGCCAACGCTCCAAAGAATTCACAATTCATAAATAATCCTCAAACTTCTCACATTATGTAGAAAATTATTAATTAGCTTGGAAGAGTCCCAAAGTATACCAAAACAAGTACCAACAAAGACCCACGGTCATGCTAGACACCGGTGTATATATACTCGTCACCAAGTCAATACACCGCACTCGGTCATTTAGAAATTAACAATTAATAATACTCTAATCCTATTCCCTCAAGCCAAAGTTAGATCAAACACTTACCTCAAATGCTCCAAAAATCCACTCAAGCCTCTAGTATAGCTTTACCCCTCGAATTCACCACAAAACCGCTCGAATCTAGTCACAAATTACTTGAATGTATCAACAAGTGCTAATTGAATCAACTTGAATGCATGAAAATGAATTTCCCAAAGTTTTGCTCAAAAATTCCCAAAACTCCCCCTGGGCCCACGTGGTCAAAACCCGAGGTTCGAACCAAAACACGATTACCCATTCCCCAACGATTTCTTATCTATGATTTGTTTTAAAATTGGACCTGAAATTGAGGTCCAAATCCCCAATTTTAAGAAAACCTAGGTTGTACCCAAAACCCCTATTTTCTCCCATGAAAAACCTTTATTTTAAGATGAAAACAAGATAAATGATGTTAAAGATTGAAGAAATTAAGTGAAAATCAACTTACAAATGGATTGGAGGAGGAGAGGTTCTTGAAAAATTGCCAATGGGTGTTTGGGTTTGAGGGATATGAAAAATGAGGTTTAAAAATCATATAAGTATGAAAATTGCAGGGCTGGGGATGTGGGAATTGCGAACCCTGGGTTCGCAACTAGACTTGGGAAATGCGAGAAAATAGTACGCATTTGCAAACACTACCCAGATCCCAGTCTTTGCATTTGCGGAGTTTTGTTCACATTTGCGATGTCCGCATTTGGGAAAAACTCTTCACCTCTGCGATCCCAGGCGGACCTGGCTAGCATCGCATTTGCGAAGCAGACCTCGCATTTGCGAGCTAGGCTTCAGCATCCTACAAGTCTGAAGCACCTGTTGCAAAATCAGCAGCCCAAAGTTTAAGAAAAATAACTTGACACCCATCCAAAACCCACCCGAGCCACCGGGGCTCCAAACCAAACATGCACACCACCTCAAAAACATCCTACGGACTTGCTCGCGTGATCAAATCGCCAAAATAACATCAACATCAATCAATCAAGCCTCAAATCATCATTTTCATTTCAAACTTTATAAACTTCCAACTTTTGATATTTAGTTCCGAAACACGTCAAATGACGTCCGATTTCGACCAAAATTTAAAGAAAGCACTTAACATATATTTAAGACTCGTACTGGGCATCAGAACCAAAATACGAGCCCAATACCATGGTATTTTAATCAAATTTTCATTTCAATTTTTCTTAATAATTTCAGAAAAATTCATTCCTCATGCCTGGGACCTCGAAATTCGATTCCGGGCATACGCCCAAGCCCCATATTTTTCTACGGACCTTCCTGGACCGTCAAATCCTGGGTCCAGGTCCGTTTACCCAAAATATTGACCGAAGTCAACTTTAACCATATTAATATCAAAATCCATCATTTTCACACAAAGTTCATATTTAAGCCTTCCGGCTACACGCCCGTACTGTGCACGCAAATTGAGGCAAATAAAAATGAAGTTTTCAAGGTCTCAGAAGCACGAACAAATAAAAAAATGGGTGATGACCCTTTGGGTCTTCACATTAATTCTCCACAAAATGAAGTAGCCCCTTTTAGTTCACACTCCAAGCAATAGTTCTGTTAGGAAGTACTTACTGTGATGACCCTAATCGGGTTTATAAGTAAAAAATGGAAAGAAGTTGAGGAGACCTAGCTAACCTATGATATTGGAAACTTATCTAAGTAAGTTCTTGGGTGCTTTAGAAAATTTTCTTCCTGCAATACCATGTGAAGTTGTGTTAGTTTACTATTAGTTCAAGAACTGATACTGTCATTTCTTTTCGTTGTTAATAGGTAGTATGCAATTTAGAATATTTTATCTAGTTTTAATACTTTAAGACAAATTAAGAATGCATGTTTTGTGTTTTAATGTGTGTAAAGGATCCAAAAAAATCTGCTGCCATTTTGTTATTTTACTGGAAAACACGCGGCTAGGATTTTAATATCTAATTTTGAGACTTAAGATGGAAGTAGAAACCATGTTGTTCTAATTTCTAATAATCATATTGGCTAGATTGATCTGTTTCATCTTTAGATCTCAAATGAACAAAGAAGGTTTTGTTAACTCAATATTTAAATTATGAAAATATGCCTAAACTTAGAGATTAATGAATTTGCTGGTCTCAAGTTTTTTTTTTAAAAAAAAAATAAATACTATTTTTAAGTGAGTTAATAATCCTGCTATATGTGTTGATTTCAATTCAATGTTTACTGTTCTTTTATATATCTTAGTTTATTGCCAATATCTCTATTTCTAATTCTCTTCTTTTCTTTTTCTTTCTTTGGCATATGCGCTTGGAACAATATGAATCTTAATGCAAGACTCAACTCATACCAGAATGGAGTCATTATTATTGAGCCATAGACTATGATGGACAATTAGAAGAAGAACAAGCGAAAAGCTTGCGGTCGCCTATGACGGCCTTTGTTATTTACATTTACTCTGTTTCAAATTTTTTATCAATCTGATTATATATTTTTGATTAGTTTAGTTCTATATTTAACTTGGGATTGTGGATTTACTTCTGACTTCTTCACTTAGTATTCTTACTTAGTTATTGACAAATATTATCTATTGTATATAATAGTGCTCTTAAAGAATTTTTAAAGCGTCCTTTAAGTTTCATGTTTCTAAGTTTGGAGCTAAATCAATTCTTTAAAAAAAAAAAGACGTGCTTCAGTTGAAATTGGCAAATTGTTTCTTATAACATCATGAAAATATGATTTTTTTTTAAAAAAAATACAAAAATTATTGGCAGACATTTTGTTTCTAATTGAAAGGTTATGAAGACCTTCCACCTTGATTCTTTTTGAAGACAAGCAAAAGAAAAGGTACTCCTTTTTTATATAAAATATTTTAATCATCAGCAAATGTCTTTCTAAAAAAACTATATCCTTTCAAGATACATATGTATATTAACTAATTTACGTAATAATATTCTTTAAATGTTTATTAAGGTCTTTCAAGGTTAAACTAATATATTGTAAGCTATATTTTGTTAAAATACTTCAAAAATGATATTTTTTATATTTTTATATAACTTATTATTCTAAGTTTGGTCGGTTAACCGTTATTTACAGATTTTAAATGGTGCTTTTGAAAACCTTCCTTTTTAAAATATTTAAAACCCATACTTAGAATCTTTAGGTTAAGACCATTAGATAGAGTTTGACTTAATCTTTAAAAATAGGTGTCCTAATTCACCTTAGAATTAACTAGGTGGCGACTCTCTTAAAATTAATTAAATCTCAGAATCGCTAATATGGTATACCCTAATTTGACCCAGTTTAAATGAGGTATAATAGCTTGGCGACTCTGCTGGGGATTTTAGTTTTTAAACCATAACAAACTTGTCACGACCCAAAATCCACTAAGGGTTGTGGTGGCGTCGGACACCTCTGTTAGGCCAGCCAACTAGATTATCAATTAATTTCTCTTTTAATACTTTAGAAAATCTAAGGTTTTTCCTTCCATTTTCATAAATAAAAGTTCAGTACTTGAATTCAAATTTAAATAATAAAAATTAGTAAAATCCGTTGAAAACCATCCCAGAAATCCGTTGTCACAAGTACATGAGCAACTACTGATAAGAGAAATAAAATACAACATCTGTCCAGAATACAGTGGATGAAAAGTAAATACAGTACACTGGAAGGGACTACCCTAGTTGCGGTCGCCTCAAATGATGCAGCTCACCTAGTCCCAACGTCATCCATGCTGCTACGCCCAATAGGCTGCTAGAGGTATACATACCTGTGCAACAAAAATGTACAGAAGTGTAGTATGAGTACGTAATCAACGTGTACTCGGTGAGTATCCCGCCTAATCCCAAAGGGGTAGAGACGAGATGGCCAACTCCGACATGCACTAGAGGTCAATTAGCACTGTTCTATAAGTGACAGGATGATCATGGATTTGTATGGAAGATCTGATTGTGAAGCCAGAAAAACAGGTAAACACCTTCAATAATAAATTAAGGGCTTCTACAGTCTGTTCTTTATTATCATATCAGTTTATATCAAGCCACGTAGGGCCAATTCCACATTTATAATTTTCGAGTAACAGATAAACATGCGCAAATCATGCCGAGGTCGACGGCCCGCTCCAACAGAAATGTAAATTGTTCAAAGACGAGGGTCGAGCGGCATGAACCATAGATGAATCTATTATCACCGAGGTGTTCGGCCCGTTCCATAATTAAACACATATCCTGCTCGCGAATCCTCCATGCGACGCAGGCACACATAAAACACAAGCTCAAGTAGTAAATTAAGAATGTATCGAGGATAATTATCCAAATAGACAAATTTCTCCATGTAACATTTCAGGGAAAATTAATATTTAAATCTCTTTTAAATTTCCTTTACCTATTCAAGGTGATTTAAGCAATTCAAACCATAAATGGGTTCACTATAATCCATGTATAACATGCTCTTTGGGACCTAGACTACCTGGACAATAGCATGATAGTAGCTACGCACAGACTCTCGTCACCTCGTGTGTATGTAGCCCCCACAAATAGGACCACATAACCAATTATTTCCCCCATGGGGTAATTTCCCCCTCACAAGATTAGAAAGGAGACTCACCTTGCTCCGATGATCCACAACCGGCTTTCTACATTCTTCTGAAGACTTGCACCAACGCAAAACTAGCCAACGATATTATAAATCCATTAATATATGCTAAATTATACTTTACAACCCAATTTATAACAATTCCTAACCCCGAACAAAAAGTTGATGAAAATGTCCTCGGTCCCACGTGCCCGGAATCCGAAATTTCTCGAAGATAAAGGTTACCAATGACCTTAGGAACTCAAATATAAAATTTTCTCTTAATTCCATGCTCCAAATCGTGATCAAAATCTAAGATTAAATTTTTTCTATGTTTTCAACCAAAACCTTAATATTTACTCTAATATCCATGTTTAAATCCATGTACAATTGATATATTCAACTCAAAGTGGGGGGGGGGGGATAACTTACCTTAACATAGATGACGAAAATACGCTCCTTGAAGCTCCCAAAAATCATCCCAAGCCATGAGAAATATGATAGAAATGGCCAATTCCCGACTTAAAAATGATATTCTGCCTCCAGGGATTCCCGCTTCTGCGGAAAAATCCCGCTTCCGCGATCCCGCTACTGAGGAAAATAATCCGCTTCTGCGGTCCCTAGGCTCCAGCCCTTTTTCGCTTCTGCGATAGCTTAACCGCTTTTGCGGTTCCGCTTTTGCGGCTCCGCTTTTGCGGATAGAGGGCCGCCTATGCTAGGCTGCCTCCCTCCTAGCCGCTTATGCGGCTTCTTTCATGCTTCTGTGGGTCAAATTCTGCGGTCCCATATCCGTAGAAGCGGAAATACAAGCAATCAGCAACTCAGTTATTTCCAAAAATCCATTTTCGATTCATTAACCACCCGGAATCCACTAGGGGGCCCCGGGACCCCAACCAATCATAATAACAAGTCCCAAAACACATTACGGACTTGCTCGAGGCCTCAAATCATATCAAACAACGTTAAAATCATCAATCGACTTGCAATCCAAGATTTATGAACTTTGAACTTTCCAACTTCTATTTCTGATGCTTAAGCCTATCAAATCACGTCCAATTGACCTAAAACTTTTCACAAAAGTCATATTTGACATTACAGACCTACTACAACTTTCGAAATTGGATTCCGACCCCGATATCAAAAAGTCAACCCCCAGTCAAACTTCTCAAAAACCTTCAAATTCTAACTTTAGCCAAATTTCTCCGAAAAGACCTACGGACCTCCGAATTCACTTCCGATCGCGCTCCCAACTCCAGAATCACCATACGGAGCTACTCCCAGTCTCGGAATTCCAAATGGAAATTGATATCACCGAAATGCACTTCAAACCAAACTTATGAAATTCTTTCTAAAATGCTAACTTCCACAATAGGTGCCAAAACGCTCCTGGGTTTTTGAAAATCGGAACCTAGCAAACACCCAAGTCTGAAATCATCATATGAACCTACTGAAACCTTCCGATCCCTATTCCGAGGTCGTTTACTCAAAAATTGAATCCTAATTCATTCTTTCAACTTTAAGCTTCTCAAATGAGAATTTTCATTTAAATTTAACTCTGATCTTCCTGAATTTAAATTCCGACCATACGAACAAGTTAATATACCTGAAATAAAACTGCTCATGGCCTCAGACCGCTAAACGACGCACTAGAGCTCAAAACGACCAGTCGGGTCGTTACATTCTCACCCACTTAAACATACGTTCGTCCTCGAACGTGCTGGGAACTACACTGGAGTAGTCTGAAATCACTGTTTAGCACCTCAAGCGCCTTCCCGTGCTATCACAACCCAGTTGAGCACATTGGCTCGATAAATTCTGAAGATATTCCCTTTTATTCAAGAAAAAAAGCCTTAGAGCCCAATTCCAACATCTGGAATTCTATGCCAGGCCTGTTTCCAACATACGATCACCATATCAATCACTATATGTTATACTCATACATGACTGCATAACTTTGCTGAATTCACGCTATGCATCACTTTACTCATAGGACCACAATAACATTTTTGTTTGAACTAATCGAAATTCCACGAATTCGATGGTCCCATTGCACCTCATGACCTACATAGGTCTTACTCTAACTATTACAATACCGCCACGACGGATGAGATGCCAAAATTCATAATCAACTACCGAGTCAACCAACCATTGAGTCTATACTTCTGACAAGAAACATTACCACATTCTGAACCATATAATGATCTTCGCTCCTTAATATACTTTATATAAGCAGATTGCACTGATCCTAAATCCCACAATCTCATCTTACCCAGTACGAACTGCTCGTCAATAAGCCACTCCGAATGCGATCACAAGTCTCATATGACGCCACAATGTGCCAATAAGCCACCAATCTGAACACAACACAAACAGGAAATCAAACTCTGGAACGAATTACCTAACTCCCGCACTACTACGGACCTTCCTTAGAAATTAAGAAGCAGGACATACAAAATTAGCATATAGAAAACTACACATATTATCACACTATTGCGGCGTGCAACCCGATCCACTTTGCATAACCATGGCGGTATGCCATCCGATCCTCACAATATAACCATGGCAACATGCCACCCGATCCTCACAATATAACCATGGCAGCGTGCCACCCGATCCACACAATATAACCATGGCGGCGTGCCACCCGATCAACGCGTAGAACTCACTTAAGGAGATACACATCGAGCTAATTTGCTCATTGCGATAAAATACCGAATCTAGGTCACAAGCACGCTAAGTGCATAATGCCATCCCTGAGTGGAAATATAGCGTGATAAGCTACAAAACTTGAGCACAACTGAGGTGCGATATACAGTCTGAATCTTAAGAGCCATCTTGCTCGTAATGCGACATTCCCACGCGGGTCCTCAACACATACACAATTTCTTAGGCCGTCTCACAATTCACACGGTGCAATGTATCACTTAATGAAATATCTGACAACGAGATGACACCGTGACTACTCCATAAGGAGCGTATTACTGAACACAACTGGCCTGCTATAAAGCCCAAATTCACATTTAGATCCATCCACCGACCTCAAGTCGATCCTGAGCATATAAAATTAAGCCAATGACCTTTCAAAGGTCCATACTAATTCCCCACCTCTCGTAACACACAAGGACAACCATCATAACTAGAGTACAATCCACAACTCAGAATCCAAGTGCCCTCCAGGAATCCATTCTCAATTTAACGATCTCATCACAATTCTTCATACTTGGTTTATATTTTTAATCAATCAAGTGGCGTGATGCCACATTTGTGCAATCTTCCTGTGGAACACACTCCCACAATCTACCATAATAGTTATGTTTGCACATCTAAACCATCGGACGCACTAACACTAAAAGGCAATCCAGAATCCTTAACCAAGATGCAAAACCTCTTCCATAACACATCGATCTTAGGTGACGCGGAGGGCAATACCGATTTACTCTAATCATTCAACCCCTTCCTTGCTCATCCGAGCCCGTGACATCCTTGTCAACACCGAACTACAACCTTGATCCTCACTTCACATTTCCATACCTCTCACCTCACCCAACGTGCCAATATAAGATAGGACACAATTTTCATCATAACTCCGAATTCATTAACATTTTAACAATTCATCATATACGAACTTTTCACTTAACTCACTTCAGGAGATTCATAGAAACACACAGGTAAATTCCCATAATTGTAGAATATGCAAATCTGCAAGCAGTGGTCCAAGCCACCATAGCCTTTCCGTAATCTGCTTCCACATAACAGGCAACAACAGTAGAATGGTTTGGAATGTTATCAATTACGGCGACCGACAAACCTCACACGTACTGCCACAAACCAAATGCATAACTCGATCATGCCAAATGAACGGATCACAGACCCCAACATGCCAAATTCAACTATGGCTAATCAATTTACCTTCTTCCAATTCCTCCTTGCTTGCCTTAAATATAAGACTAACTCCATTCAACACATAACATACTCTATCTACACTCACCCCGAGTGTCCTTGAATCACGAGACTAGGCTGTCTCATATCCGTCGAACTATTTAATATCTTTCAGATGCTATACCAAAAGTCAAAATTTCATAAAACATTCAGGGCACCTTCTCATAAACTGTTACAAAGCTTGATTCTTAGTTGTACTTATAGGCTTGAAATCGTTGAGCACCACACTTTAACTTCTGAAATCACTAGAACCATTATTGAGAGCCACCTACTCTGACTTGGTCCCAAATATAATTCACTCCGTAATTCTTATAACACACGAATACTTTCTTAGTGTAGCACCCGACGAAATCACTTCCTCTGAAAACTGTATCCATACCAGGCATAAATTTTGAACCTTTTTCCAAGACCCAACATGAGCCAAGAAGGCTAACCATAGCACATACTTAATAATTCTTCTGCTCAATTTACTACTTATGGTCTTTTCTTGTAGTAGGATTAGTCTATCAATATACTAATAACCAGAAATCACGCAAGCAGTTAACCATACAGCCCAATCATAAATGGTGGGACTCTCCCACTTAGCTTGAAGCCATCATTTTACCATTCTTGAGTTTGACCGACCTTTTTACCTCTTATTGACTTAACCTCGCGCCACCAATTATCAAAGTCTCTCGGGATCTTCCTGTAAATCCACATCTTTCATATTCTGAGTCTTTATCCACATTCGCATGACTGATCTCTTTATTGAGTAACCAATATAATTCCTTGCAGAAGCTTCACCAACCACGCGATCGTTAATCAGCTCACGGGGAATAAACCACCTAGGGGAATCACCTCCCGACATCTTCCCACGCTGCTGCACGGGGTACATTCACTACGATACCAATAGCCCATCCTGAGTCTGAGCTCCCCTTCCAGTTGCACAAGTCCATTCGCCCCTCGCGGACATCAATTAAATGTGCGGCAACATCCTTCCAAATTCGAGGTTATGCTGCACAGTCCTCCATTTCAAGCAGCTCCTTTCCGCCATATCAATCCTCTGCTGCATAATAGCCCATACTTCACATCATACCTACAGACTTCAATCACCAATCATGAAAATCCCCAATTCGATCCAAACTCTTTTTAAGGCACGTAGTCATCCTACTACCAAGCCTATATGCAACCCTCGCCACTCTCCCACTTTGGCGGAACTCATCTCCTTAATCGGTCACTCAACCTTGCTTCTCATACTTAGCCTTCTAGAAATTTTAAACATCGCCTGACACTTCCCACATGTCCTTCCTTATACTTTGCTGCTCAATTGTTGCCTCAAATAAAATCTATCTTCGTGGAACTTGAACCTACCATTGCTACTATCTTTAAACCTTTCCAAAGGTCATGTTTATCGAGCCGTCAACATTAAAAATTCTGATTCGATCTTAAACCACTACATCATGCGATATTTGATAGTTGTACCTCCAATATTATTTCGCAATACCCTGCCATAAAGGCGAATTGTAGCAGATTATAATTCCTACAGCTTAGTACGTTCAATCAGGAAAACGACACCCTCTCATAAAAGAAAGCTCGACCACACTTGCAAATACCAAGCCTCATTACTTCCACCAGACCATCCTTAGTTCGATTGACTTACCCCTTCCGGGAATAAAATACTGAATCCCTTGATTACACGCTGAGTAAACCTCCCTTCAATTTATTCACTACCCCAACATGTGGGCAACACCCTACCATTACAACAACACTGCGGAATAATCGCTCATAAGAATCATGGCAACCTGTGTGTAGCCTCAAGGCTCTTAGAAGTTTTGTTACTGAGCTGAAACAGTAGAATATCTGTCCAAAGCGCAACTATAATAGTCCAATCATCTACACCAGGAATATCATCCCGCACCACATTTGTAGTGCCATTAAAATCCTTTAATTTCCAATTTATACCAAGCGCTCGCGTAAGATTGAGTAGGAAGAAATCAAAGGCATACGCCTCAAAGGAATCAAACTGCACGATAAAGAAATCAAGAAGGGAAGTACTCCTAACAGTCCTGCAGCCTCCCGAGGACAAGTACAGACGTCTCCGTACCGATCCGCGAGACTCTACTAGATTTGCTCATGACTGGTGAGACCCACGGGAACCTAGTGCTCTGATACCATGTTGTCACGACCCAAAATCCACTAAGGGTCGTAGTGGTGCTGGACACCTCTGTCAGGCCAGCCAACTAGATTATCAATTAATTTCTCTTTTAATACTTTTGAAAGTCTAAGGTTTTTCCTTCCATTTTCATAAATAAAAGTTCACTGCTTGAATTCAAATTTACATAATAGAAATTAGTACAAATCCGTTGAAAACCATCTCAGAAACCCGGTGTCACAAGTATATGAGCAAATGCTGATAAGAGAAATAAAATACAACATCCATCTGGAAAACAGTGGACGGAAAGTAAATACAGTATACTGGAATGGACTACTCTAGCTGCGGTCGCCTCAATTGATGCAGCTAACCTAGTCCCAGCGTCATTCATGCTGCTACGCCCAATCGGCTGCTAGAGGTATATATACCTGTGCAACAAAAATGCACAGAAGTGTAGTATGAGTACGTAATCAACGTGTACTCAGTGAGTCTCCCGCCTATTCCCGAAGGGGTAGAGACGAGATAGCCAACTCCGACACTCACTAGAGGTCAATTGGCAATATTCTATAAGTGCGAGGGTAATCATGGATTTGTATGAAAGTTTTGATTGTGAAGCCAGAAAAACAGGTAAACACCTTCAGCAATAAATCAAGGCTTCTAAAGTCTGTTCTTTATTATCTTATAAGTTTATATCAAGCAACGCATGGCCAATTCAACATTTACAATTTTCGAGAAACAGATAAACATGCGCAAATCATGTCGAGGTCGACGGCCCGCTAAAATAGAAATGTAAATTGTGCACTGCCGAGGGTCGAGCGGCACGAACCATAGATGCATCTATTATCACCTAGGTGTTCGGCCCGTTCCATAATTAAACACATATCCTGCTCACGAATCATCCATCCGACCCAGGCATACATAAAACACATGCTCAAGTAGGAAATTAAGAATGTATCGAGGATAATTATCCAAATAGACAAATTTGTCCTTGTAAGATTTTAGGAAAAATTAATATTTAAATATTTTTTTGAATTCCTTTGCCAATTCAAGGTGATTTAAGCAATTCAAACCATAAATGGGTTCACTATAATCCATGTATAACATGCTCTTTGGGACCTAGACTACCTGGACAATAGCATGATTGTAGCTACACACGAACTCTCGTCACCTTGTGCGTACGTATCCCCCACAAATAGGAGCACATAACCAATTAATTCACCTATGGGGTAATTTCCCCCTCACAAAATTAGAAAGGAGACTCACCTCATTCCGAAGATCCAAAACCGGCATTCTACATTCTTCTAAAGACTTGCACCAATGCACAATGCTCCAAAACTATCCAACGATCATATAAATCCATTAATATACGCTAAATTATACTTTATAACCCAATTTATAACAATTCCTAACCCCGAACGAAAAGTTAACGAAAATTCCCTTGGGCCCACGTGCCCGGAATCCGAAATTTCTCGAAGATAAAGGTTACCCATGACCTTAGGAACTCAAATATAAAATTTTCTCTTAATTCCATACTCAAAATCGTAATCAAAATCTAAGATTAAAATTTTTCTAGGTTTTCAACCAAAACTTCAATATTTACTCTAATTTCCATGTTTAAATTCATGTACAATTGATATATTCAACTCAAAGTGGTGGGGATAACTTACCTTAACATAGATGACGAAAATCCGCTCCTTGAAGCTCCCAAAAATCACCCCAAGCCATGAGAAATATGATAGAAATGGCCAATTCCCAACTTTAAAATGATATTCTGCCTCCAGGGGTTCCCGTTTCTGCGGAAAAATCCCGCTTCCGTGATCCTGCTTCTGCGAAAAATAATCCGCTTCTGCGGTCCCTGGGCTCCAGCCCTTTTTCGCTACTGCGATAGCTTAACCACTTTTGCGGTTCCGCTTTTGCGGATAGAGGGCTGCTTCTGCGTTCCTGGGCTACCTCCCCCCTAACCGCTTCTGCGTCTTCTTTCACACTTCTGCGGGGCCACTTCTGCGGTTCCATATCCATTGAAGCAGAAATACCAGCAATCAGCAACTCAGCTATTTCCAAAAATCTATTTTCGATTCGTTAACTATCCGGAATCCACTCGAGGCCCGGGGACCCGAACCAATCATACCAACAAGTCCCAAAACACATTACGGACTTGCTCGAGGCCTCAAATCACATCAAACAACGTTAAAATCATCAATCGACCTGCAATCCAAGCTTTATGAACTTTAACTTTCCAACTTCTATTTCCGATGCTTAAGCCTATCAAATCACGTCCGATTGACCTAAAATTTTGCACACAAGTCATACTTGACATTACGGACCCCGATATAAAAAAGTCAACCTCCGGTCAAACTTCTCAAAAACCTTCAAATTCTAACTTTAGCCAAATTGCTCCAAAAGGACCTACGGACCTCCGAATTCACTTCTGATCGCGCTCCCAACTCCAGAATCACCATACGGAGCTACTCGCAGTCTCGGAATTTCAAACGGACATTGATAACTCCGAAATGCACTTCAAACCAAACTTATGAAATTCCATCTAAAATGCTAAATTCCACAATAGGCGCCAAAATGCTCCTAGGTTATCCAAAACCCGATCCGAGCAAATGCCCAAGTCCAAAATTATCATACAAACCTGATGGAACGTTCCGATCTCGATTCTGAGGTCGTTTACTCAAAAATCCAATCCTAGTTCATTCTTTCAACTTTAAGCATCTCAAATGAGAATTTTCATTTAAATTTAACTTCGGTCTTCCTGAATTTGAATTATGACCATGCGAACAATTCAATATACCTGGAATCAAGCTGCTCATGGCCTCATATTAGTGAACGATGCGCTAGAGCTCAAATCGACCAGTTGGGTCGTTACAAAACTTAGGTTAATAAAAATGGTTTTTGTGAATGTTTTTGTTTGTTGCCTTATTTGACAATGTGCTACTTCCTGTAAGGTGTAATTATTATCTTTTATAAATTGTCATTCCATTTTCACTTCCTCCACTTTTGAAAAATTCACACTAAGAACACACCTAGCGGTTAAGCGGTTTTTGGCCGTGCACTTTTTCAAAAATACCTTTTAGGGGAAAGTTTGTGGGTAAGTCGATCAGCGGTGCAATCGACAGTCATGACTTTCCACTCTCAAATTGTCCACTTAGGAAAAAACAATCTAGAAAACCCACTCCTAGCCGACCTAGGATAGAGCTAAACCAAATCCCTTCTTAGGGGCATGCATCACGCAACTTTAGGAGGCTTAATAACCTAGGTGTATTAAGTCCATTAGTTAGCCTTATCCAAATATCCAAGCGGGTTTATAACCCGAGTGACACCTATTCATCCTTTATGTACATTATTTGAAAGATAAACACATTGATTATGTGGGCCTTTTACTCCTAAAAGCGGAAAACAGGTAAGATTAACCTTTTTTGTAATGCAGGAAATCATGAATCAAGTTGTTTAACCGAAGATTGGCATGGTGTTGGACATCCCTCCCAAACTAAAGACATGGTGGAGAAACTTAGGAGAAAGCGCACAATTTGAAGTGCGAAAGAAGCTTGGTCATCTACTATTACTTATGGAAGTCACAGCGTGTTGGGAAATTATTGAAGTAGCAGTCACCTTTTGGGATGAAGAAAGGGCTGTATTCAGATTTGGGGAAAATGAGTTCCATTGTTAGAAGAGATTGGAGGCTTCATAGAGAATGTGAGTTTGTTATAGAAAGGAAGACATTCCTGGCAAAGTGCTGGCATGATTATTCCAAAAAATTGGGTTAGAGCATTTGAAAGAATCCAAAATACATCTTGGCTATCTGCTTGGCATTTTTGGATGTTCAGGTGCTTTTCTACGACACCGAGAAATATTCTCCTCACATGCTTCTTGGAGTGAAAAGAGGGTATTCACTTTTTTGGTTTGTTTCCTTGGGCTCCTGGTATTTCCCCGAGCAGCAAAGTAGGAGATTCACACCTGACTTGTCATGGTTACCGATGCATTATTTAATGGAATTGATGGAAAGCCATACACCATAGTGCTGATGGTTGTTGCATATATATACCGATCTTCGGGCCTTTGCATGAAAGGATTTAAACATTTTGAGAGATGTAATTTATTGTTGCAGTTGTGGTTTATGGGGTATCTCCAAAAGATGAGTGGAAGCAAAGAGCTTTATAAGAAAAATGGTACTAATCATATCACGTCATACACGATCCCAGTGGTTGCATTCAAGCATCCAAATAGTGTTAAAGGATGGGGAAAGTTACTTAGCAAGCTGAATGACACCACGATTCAACGGATGTTTTCTTGGTATCCTTCTGAGACTTTTGTAATCCGTGGAAAAATGCTACCTTACATGGTTCTCATCGGGCTTTTAGGGCTTCAACTATATGCTCTATTACGAGTTATGAGACATGCCGGATGAACGCAAGTCATACCACAAGTTGATAACATGGATCATTATCGAATTGACTATGATAATGATAAAATTCCTTTTGCGAAGGAAATTCTCAGGATGTGGAGAAATAAGAGAGCTATGGTCAGGGATACAATTGTACCAGACAAGTACCAAGCAAGATGTGACACTTTTTATTTAGAATGGTTACGTGCCAACCTTGAAAGTTCTGTCACTAGAGGGATTAATATGGGTTGCCAAATCAAAGATAAGGCAGCCGAAGCTGAAATCAAGTGCCACCGGCTGAAAAGAAGGGCATCCGAGTCTAAAGCAAAGCATAAGGCGCAGCATGAGAAGGAAAGCAAAGAGATTGAAACAACGAGAGGAGATGCAGAAGCAAGAAATAGAAATGTGTAAACAACAAGCTGTGGAAATGGAGCAAGGACTGAAAGATTTGGATGGAGACCTCGAGAAGCAATTCATAGAATGCTATTGCCAAGGATTGGATGAAGGAGGAAAGCTAGCCATAGTTTACCTTGAACTATGTTGTAATCTTTATTTTTATTAAAGTTGTGCCATTGTAATCGTTTTAGGCTAAGGCAATGTTGGTATTTCTCTTTTTATTTATGTACTAAGCTTGAATCATCAATGAAAGTTTGTTTTGGGGTGTGAAATTAAGGAACGATGGAATTTTATATAATGGTGTGTTTATCTCTCAAATTTTCGCTAGGCCTACCTCTGCCACAAAGTGGTCCCATGCATACTAGGACACGCTTATCATTGCTTGACTTATTTGTGTTATTACGTGATTTGTTCGTTATGTGATATACTTGCTTTTAAATTTAATGACCACTTACAAACATTGTCTTTATTTTTCTTTTTAAAGGTTTTCTATTATATTACTCCCCAAGGTTGATTTGTGTTGACTGCAAACTGGCTGAACACCTATACTTCACGAGATCCAAGGCACGAGCAGCTACCAACATGAGTGGTTCAAACATATCTAATATGACAGGTTTGGGACTTGTCACTGTTCAACGAGATGAACCCGTGGCTTCGGAAAGAAGGGAGGTTACCCTATGTGATGATCATATCTCCCAGTTGTCGCAGCAAGTGGCTAACCTACAAGGTGAAATTAAACGGCTTCGGAACCCTACCAATATTTCTATTAGCCTCAACACATCACTTCCCGAAGAAAGGACAAGTGCACCACCTTTCCAATCTTTTGACTCACCTATCCTGGAACACCTCCCACCAAACCCTCCACTTCATAACAACAAGCCAACATCCACTAACGCACATGCTAACCCATAACAAGCCCACAGATCGAATTTTACCACATCATATATTTCCAAACCACCACCAGCCCAAAGCACCCATCTAACCCAAAATCACCATGTAACCCAACACATACAGATGTCACAAGTTGCTATTCCTAACATGCAGCATGTTCTACTGGTATATGTAGCGGAAGTATAGCCTTTTGCTACCCCTATGCCTTACCAACTTCACTCTGAAGTGTATCAATATCTGAAATCAGAAAAAGATGTATGGGCCAAAGCCGATGAGTATATGGCAAAGGAGATCCGAGAGTTAGAGGAAGCATTCAAAGTTTGAAAATTGTTAGGAGTATGGAAGGTTTGGAGTATGAAGATCTATTGCTTATCCCGATGTCGATTTACCTGCAGGATATAAAGCACCAAAATTTGACATATTTGATGGTAAAGAAAACCCTCAAGCTCATTTTAGGTTGTATTGTGATAAGTTAGTTGGAGTGGGAAAGGATGAAGCTCTCAGGATGAAGCTTTTTATAAGGAGTCTTACGGGGGAATCCCTTGATTGGTACACAAATCATGACCCACAGAAAAGGCGCAGCTGGAGTTTCATGGCGCAAGAATTCATGGATAAATTCAGATTTAACACTGAGACCGACCCAAATATATTCTATTTGTTGACGTTAGAGAAGAAAACAACAGAATCCTTTAGAGAGTATGCCATGAGATGGAGGGTAGAAGCAGCAAGACTCCAACGCCCGATGGGAGAGGATAAGATGACAACTACTTTTATTCGATCTCAAACGGATGCAACATACTATGAGAGATTGATAAGCATGCTGGGGAAGAAAGTTTCGAAAGTTATTAGGATGGGAGACGTTATAGAGGAAGGTCTCAAATTTGGAAAGATTACAAATTTGGCAGCACTACAAGCAACGAGTGAGGTAATCCAGTCAGGAACTATTAGAGGATCAAGTAAGAAGAAGGAGAAATAAGTATCCGATGTTAAGACCGTCCAAGACCGCATGCCTAACCAAATTTTAACCTACCAAAACCCGTTACCCCAACCTTCATACTATAGACTATACACCCAAACTCCTCAACCTTACTACCAGGCTTCGCCTATTCCCTATCATGTTTATAATACCCAACCAACCTATTATCCACCTCGAGCACCCACATACCATAATCCATCATATTACCAACCCACATATCCATCTCAACCCCGCTACCAATCATAAAACCGCCCAAATGCACCTTGACCTCGCCTGAGCTTTGAAAGAAAACCAGCCAAAATCTATATACCCCTAGCCGAACCTTTAGCCCAATTGTATGAAAGGTTGAAAGCCGTAGGAGAACTCCAACCAGTCCCAGGAAGAGTTCCTGACCCCCTCCCGGGAAGGTATGATGGGACCAAGCAGTGTGCATATCACTCTGGTGTGACTGGACATGACACAGAAAATTGCCTTACTCTCAAAGATAAGATTAAAGAGTTGATCAAAGAAGGAACCATTCAGCTTAAGGGAGCTCTCCCAAATGTGAACAACAACCCTCTTCCAAATCACGATGATACCGTTATTAACATGGTATCTACTGATGAGGATTGGAATTTGGAAGGAACAATTGTACCAATTGAAGACGAGAAAAAGGATGTGTCATCTGCCTTTATATGTCCTATCATCACAGTGCAAGTGCGAGCACCAATTGAGGTGGAAGTACTCCCTTCGAAACCCAGGATCATTGCTCTAGTTGCTTAGACACCCTCCTTTGAAACCAAAGCAGTTCCTTGGGACTACCAGTCTGATATAAGGAACAAAGAAAAGGCAAAATTAGTTGTAGAAGCTGTTGCTGCTGCAGGCATGACGAGATCCAGTCATTGTTATGTTCCTGAAGAAGCATGACGAGGAACTTCATGTAAGTACAGCAACCAGAAGAAGTCCGTGACCGACGATGAAGCTGAAGAGTTTTGGAGAAAAATGCAATGTAGCGGATACTCTGTTATAGACCAACTAAAGAAGACGCCACCTCAAATTTCCCTCATGTCCTTATTGATGAGTTCTGATAGCCACAGGAATGCTTTGGTCAAAGTAACAATGAAATATATGTACTAGTCGAGACAACTAGTGAATAATTGAAAACTATGGTATCCCAAATACTCGAAACCCCCAAGATCTCTTTTTACGAGGATGAATTGCCACCTGAAGGTCTAAGTCACAACAAAGCTTTGCATCTCATTGTCAAGTGCATAGACAAGTTTGTTTCTAAGGTTTTGATCGATAATGGTTCTGCACTCAATATATGTCGTTTCACTACCCTCAAAACCTTGGGAATTGACATTGGAAAAGTTTGTGAAAGTCATGTGAATGTTAGAGCTTTTGATGGAGTACAAATGAGTGTTATTGTTGAAATTGACTTAGCATTACAAATTGGGCATGTGGAGTTTATCATTGAATTTCAAGTGTTAGATATATTTGCTACTTATAATTTGTTGTTAGGAATACCGTGGATTCACATGGCTGGTGCAGTCCCTTCCACTTTGCACCAGAACGTGAAGTTTGCGTGGAATCACCAGGAAGTTGTGATTCATGGAGAAGAAAGCAGTCACATTTACCCCGGGAATTCTTTCTCTGTCATTGAAAGTGTGGAGAGGCTGAATGGAGCCACTTTCCACATTGAAGAAATTGTAACTGCTACTCGAGGTAAAGATATAAAGTTGCCAAGTGTGCTCGTGCTGGTGGCATCAGAAATGTTGAAGAATGGTTTCGAGCCTGGTCAAGGACTTGGAGCAAGGTTGCATGGAATAGTGGAGCCAATTCAGTTGCTGGGGCAGAACAATACCTTTGGCCTAGGGTACGAACCCACTCCGAAAGAAGTCTCAGAGGCTCGTCTCAAGAAGAAAAGTGACATTGTCATGCCACAACCAATCTCGCAGCTAAGCCAGTAATTCCCCAAGATAGTTACTATTCATGAGCTAGATGAAGATGCTGAAGACGACCTCATTGAAGGAATTAGGAACCTATTCATTGCCGACTGCAACGTGATTCTGAAGGATTGCACTGAGGCGCCAACTATTTGGGATGCCGCACCTGGAGATGTTTTGAAAAATTGGACTTGTACCCCGTCCCCGGTTCACCGAGAGTCTTGGTAGATGAATTGTATTAGTACTTTTAAAAGAACACGATTCAAAATTGAGGCCTGAATCGTGCCTATAATTTTATGTTGTTTGCTTCGACCTTTTGGAAGCTTAAATGCAAAATCTGAATATGCTTTTTTGTTTTACATTTAAATTTTTGCCTTTATTAATTTGCTTTCTTTTTTGTTTTATTTTTCAGCAAACAAATTAATAAAAATGCCGACACCTTGAATATGAAATGCAATGAAACAACTGAACAAAATAACAAGCAATATTTTGAAGAATATGAAGAAGATGTGCCGCCTGCAGAATTAACTAAAGAGCTTGAGCAGTTTGAGATAAAGTCGAAACCAAATTTGGATGAAACAGAGCTTATAAATTTTGGGAATTCAAAGAGTATAAAAGAAACAAGAATTAGTGTCCATTTGACACCATCAGAAAAGGTGTTCGCTTGGTCGTATGATGACATGCCTGGTTTAAGCACTAATATTGTTTCCCATAAGTTCCCAACGGATCCATCTTGTCCCTCGGTAAAGTAAAAAACAAGAAAATTGACAACTGACTTAAGTTTGAAGATCAAAGAAGAATTCTCCAAGCAATTTAAGGCAAATGTCATTCGAGTCACGAAGTACCCCACCTGGTTAGGCAATATAGTACCAGCTCCAAAGGAGGACAGGAAGATCAGAATATGCGTGGATTATCAGGATCTTAGCAAGGCTAGTCCAAAGGTTGATTTCCCACTCCCAAATATTCACATACTCATTGATAATTATGCAAAGCACGAGTTGCACTCATTTGTTGATTGCTTTGCCGATTACCACCAGATTTTGATGGATGAAGATGATGTTAAGAAGATAACGTTTATCATACCTTGGAGGGTGTACTATTATCGGGTGATGCCTCTTGGACTCAAGAATGCAGGTGCTACATACATGAGAGCTACGACAACTATTTTTCATGACATGATCCATAAAGAGATTGAAGTCTATGTGGATGATGTCATCATAAAGTCATGGAAGAGTTCAGATCACTTGGTAGACATGAAGAAGTTATTTGATAGGTTGAGGCGATACAATTTGAAGCTAAAATCCCACAAAGTCTGCTTTCGGAGTTCCAGCCGGAAAACTATTAGTTTTCGTAGTTTGTAGATGGGGCATAGAGTTGGATCCTTCAAATATAAAGGCTATCCAAGACCTGCCACCTCCAAAGAATCGGAAGGACGTGATGAGCTTCCTTGGTCGCCTTAACTACATCAGTCGTTTCATAGCCCAATCAACAGTGATTTGTAAACCGATATTCAAGATGCTGAGGAAAGATGCCACTACCAAATGGACAAAGGAATGTCAACGAGCTTTTGATAGGATTAAGGAATATTTATCTAACCCACCTATGCTGGTACCTAAGGAACCTAGAAGGCTGTTGTTGTTACACATGTTCGTGTTAGATAATACATTTGGATGTGTTTTGGGGCAACATGATGAAATTAGGAGGAAGGAGCAAGTCATATACTACTTGAGCAAGAAGTTCACACCATATTAAGCAATATATATTTTGTTGGAATGCACCTGCTGTGCCTTAACTTGGGTTGCACAAAAGTTGAGGCAGTACTTGTCAACATACACCACTTATCTAATTTCCAGGATGTACCCGCTCAAGTACATCTTTCAGAAACCTATGCCTACAGGAAAGCTAGAGAAATAGTAGATTTTGCTAAGTGAATTTGACATTGTGTATGTTACTCAAAAATCCATCAAAGGACAAGCTTTAGCTGACCACCTTACAGAAAATCATGTGGATGAAGAATACAAGCCACTTAGGACGTACTTCCCAGATGAAGAAGTATTGTTTGCTGGAGAAGACATTTCAGAGGCATATTCTAGTTGGAGGATGTTCTTTGATGGAGTCGCAAACTTCAAAGGAGTCGGTAGTTTCAGAATTCGGACAACATTATCCAATCTCAGCGAAAGTTCGGTTTCCATGCACCAACCACATTGCAGAATATGAGGCTTGTATACTTGGGATTAGAATGGCCATTGATATGAACATCAAAGATTTGCTAGTTATAGGTGATTCAGACTTGCTGATTCATCAAGTACAAGCTGAATGGAATAGAAAGAACACAAAAATCCTACCGTACTTACATTGTGTAAAGGAGTTATGTAAGAAGTTTATCAAGGTGGACTTCAAGCATATTCCAAGAGTTCAAAATGATTTTGCAGATGCTTTGGCAACTTTGTCTTCCATGATTTAACATCAAGATAAAAACTACATAGACCCATCAAGGTAAACGTGCAAGATCAGCCATCTTATTGTTTCCATGTGGATGAAGAGCCAGATGGAGAACGATGGTATTATGACATTAAGAGGTATCTAAAGACAAAGGATTACCCTAAAGGAGCGACCAGTACCCAGAAGAGAATGCTTAGGAGATTGGCAAATCACTTTTTCCTAAACTGCAAAATCCTATATAGTAGAACCCCGGATTCAGGACTGTTGTGGTGTGTAGATGCCGGGCAAGCAACCAAGCTTGAAGAAATGCAAGAACATGTGGGCCTCACATGAATGGGTTTACTTTGACAAAGAAAATTCTGCGAACATGTTACTTTTGGATGACCACAAAAACAAATTGCATTCGTTTTGCACAGAAATGTCATCGGTGTCAGATTCACGGTGATTTGATTTGAGTCCCGCAAAATGAACTCAATGTGACGAGTTCCCCTTGGCCGTTCGCAGCTTGGGGAATGGATGTCATTTGTCCTATCGAGCCTGCCGCATCAAATGGGCATAGATTTATCTTGGTAGCTATTGATTACTTTACAAAGTGGGTAGAACCCTCTTCTTACAAGTCAGTTACAAAGAAGGTGGTAGCAGATTTTGTCCACAACTACATCGTTTGCCGATTTGGAATTCCTAAGTCAATCATTATAGATAATGGAGCCAATATCAACAGTGACTTGATGCAAGAAATATGTGATAAGTTCAAGATTACTCACCGAAATTCCTCTCCCTACCGACCTCAGTGAATGGATCCGTTAAAGCAGCCAACAAGAGCATAAAGAAGATGTTGCAAAAGATGATTGATAACTACAGGCATTGGCATGATAAGCTACCATTTGCTCTCCTTGGATATCGCACTACAGTCAGGACATCAACTGGGGCAACGCCTTATCTTCTGGTCTGTGGGACTAAAGCCGTATTACTAGCGGAGGTTGAAATCTATCTTTGAGGGTCATCCAGGAACTAAGCTCAGCAATGCAGAATGGGTGAAGAATCGTACGAACAACTAATTATTATTGAGGAAAAGAGAATGAATGCAGTTTGCCATGGTCAACTCTATCAAAACAGGATAGCTAGAGCCTTCAACAAAAAAGTGAAACCACGGTAGTTCAAACTGGGGCAATTGGTTTTGAAGCACATATTCCCGCACCAAAATGAAGCCAAAGGAAAGTTTGCACCAAATTGGCAAGGTCCGTACATGATGCATCGGGTATTGACGGGAGGGGCACTGATTTTAGCAAAAATGGATGGTGAAGAATTGTGATGACCCAACCCATCTTCACGTGAGTTACCACCCCGTTTACCCCATATTATGTTGCTCTATATTTCGATATCAGTATTTGAATGGATCAGATAGAATTGAATTGGTTTTAGTTGCAAATGAGGCACTTAGCCTCTTATAAGGAAGCTTGTTTTGGAAAGGGCAACCGAAAGTTGACTATACAGTTAGAGGGCTCAGATGTGAATTCTAGTAATTTGGTTAGCTTTGGGGGATGATTTGTGACTTAGGAGTGCGATCGGAATTGATTTTTGAGGGCCGGTGTAGAATTAGGCTTGAATTGGCAAAGTTTGAATTTTGGAGAATTCCGGTTGATAGGTGAAATTTTAATCCAAGGGTTGGAATTGAATTCCGAGAGCTGTAGTAGCTTTGTTAGATGATTTTGGATATGTCTGCAAATTTTCAGGTCATTCGGATGTCGTTTAATCGGGATTTTGATCGAATGCGTATTGTGGATGTTTTGAAGAAACTTAGGCTTGAATTCGATGTGACTTAATGATTTTAGCGTTGTTTTACGTGTTTTGAGGATCGGAACATGTTTGAATTAGGTTGTAAGATGTGTTGATGCCTTTGGTTGAGGTCCCGCGGGCCTCGGTCTGATTTCGGGTGGTTAAATGGGAACTTTGAAGCATGTTGCAGGTCTGGTTTTTATGGCTTCTGGTATTTCTGCATTTGCTAAAAAGGTGCCACAGAAGCGGTCCATAGATGCGGCGTGAAGGTCGCAGAAGCGGTACTTTGGGGGCTTGGCATATTCCGCAAAAGGGGAAACCGCAGGAGCGATTTTCGATCGTAGAAGCAGTTTGAGGATTTAAGTGAAGACCGCATAAGCGGTCATTTTTAGCGCAGAAGCGGCAACCGCTAGTGCGGTTTAAGATCGCGGAAGCGGTTCCTGGGAATTTAAGTGAGATCGTAGAAGCGATCGTTTGGTTACAAATGCGGTGACCGCAGGTGCAGAAATTTAACCACAGAAGCGGAAATCGACTCGGATTAAAGTGAATAGTGTTCACGAACTTCAAAGAGAAGAGAAATATTTTGGACTTCGACTTAGGCGGTTTCTTGGGCGATTTTGAGAAGAATTCGACGGGGTTTTATCAGGTATGAATTATTAGACTCGGAATATGTTATTATGGTATAAAAACACGGATTAATCACTGAAATTCGAGGAATTATAGGGTAAAAATGGATGTTAGGGTTTGGAACTTAAGGGAGTTTAAAATCGGGTTTTCAAAAGGCAATTGAAGTCCGATTTTCTTAAATTTAATATGTATAGACTCGTGGTGAGACGAGGAATCCGGAGATATAAATTTCGTAATTTTTCGAGAAGTGGGCCCGAGGCTCGGGTTTTGCCAACTTCGTGATTTTTGGTGTTTTTCGAGTCTTTTCAATTGGGTTATGTTTCTTTGGCCTATTGTAATGAATTCGTTGTGGTTTTGACCAGATTCGACATGCGAGGAGGTGGATTCGAGAGCAAAAAGGCATAGCAGATAGTCTGGTGACCGGCTTGAGATGAGTAATAGATGTAGATGATGACCTGAGGGTTTGAAACCCCGGTTTATCACACTGTGATGTTATAGTGAGGTGAGACACGCACTCCATGACGAGTGCAGGGACATTTGTGATTGGAGTTTGTGGATTAGTCCGCCGAGTGGTGTCCAAGCTGTGCTTTCTGTTACACCTCCTTTTTTACGCACCACCCCGAAAGATAGTGTACAAGGGAGTTTTTCCAATTTAAGTGACATTATTCGATATGGGATTATTTGTTTATTTCAGAGTCGTCGCTTGGAATAAATTACGGTGTCCCAAGTCACCGATTTATTTTAAATCCCAAATCGAGGAAGTTTTATTTTAAAGAGTCTGCGAACCAAAAAATCTCGGTACGGAATTCTGTTAACTCGGGAGAAGGTATTAGGCATTCCCGGGTTCTGTGGTTCTAGCACGGTCGCTCAGTGATTATTTCTCGGCTTAATTTTTAACTACTCATTTTTAAAATCTATGTGCAAATTATCTTTTACCGCTTTTAAATCACTTGAATTATTGAGTTACGCGTACGTATACTCTTTCCTTTTGGCGCGTCAAAATCATGTCACGCGAACGTGTCCACAATTAATAACGCTTTGTTTTTTTTATTAAAGAAAGTTTGGTTGAAGTTGCGCGAACGCATAATCTTTTGTTTTTAGAACCGTAATTATCTTACGCGAACGTATACACAATCATGATAGTTTAATTAATCGCACCTAAGACAAGCTACAATGTTCAAGATTTATGGAAAAAGAAAAGTTTTCGGATTCAAGATAAAGGAATAGCGCAACAATTTAACTAGCCTTGCCAAGGGTAATTGATGGAAAATATATTAAGACATACAATTAATGAGGATTGCAAAACAAAATATTATAGAGGAAAGAGCTAACCAAACGTTCCGGATTTAAGAACATTTTATTGCAACAGAATGCTAAGAATTTTAAGCCAAATAATTAACCGTGAATCTCATGGGAATTCACATCATCCCAAGTCAATTAAGCAATTTTATATTCATAAAGAAATATATTCCAATGGCAACTAAGTTTAGAAATCGGCAGCCTTCTCATCGAACTAGAAGTGCCAATGTTGCATAACCAATTAAATTAATGCCTCAACACATCAAATCCCATACACATCATAAGAAATAACGTAGTAAACTAAAGAAAAGGCATTCCTTCGCAAAATAAACACAAACTTGATTTAACATTTATTAAAATTAACAATAATATATGAAGTTAAGAACAAGTTTGATAGGTGGACCTTTTGATAAAATTATCTCCAAAGCAAATTGTATAGCAACAGAGACAAACTCCGACAAAAAGTCGATGACCACTGAATCACAGAACCATGGCCGAGACTCCAACGATGGCGGTGAACTCGATGGACGGAACTTTTGTGCAACTTCACTATAGTGTCAGCTATGTTGAAAGGAAGTGTCGCTGTTTTTTTTTTAACCCTTTTTTGGGATTATGTTTGTTTATTTCAATTGTTGGTTTTTTGGTAGATATTTTTTTGTTCCTATTATTTTATATCATAAAGTAAGAATGAGGAAGTTAAGAGGGGAACAGTGTAGTAATGAAGGGAGGCGAGGGAGATTTTTAGGAATGGAATTGCATTCTTTTCCAATCAGATCCTTTTGGGAGAGGGAAGCAGCTGCTTTTAGGAATTGGGTCTAGGGTTTTTAGGTGTGTAAGGGTGTATTATATAGGGTAGAGATTAGGTTAGGGTATGGGCCTATAATTATGGGCTAGGGATTTTGGGCCAAATACTAAAAAAAGACTATAAGATTTATAAAAACGGGATAAACCAACCTAAACTAATTCCTTCTTCTGAAATTATGTACAATTATAATATATAAAATATAAAACTAATTTTAATTAATTGAACTAAACTATAAAACATAAAACTATTTTTTTTTGTGTTTTCAAGATTATAAAAATAAAGATAGGTTACTATTTTTTTTTGTATTTTTTCTTTAAGATTGAAAATGACTACAAAATATTAATAAACCTTTTTTTTTGTAATTTTTTATTTTCTTGTAATAAAATAAAGTAAAAATTCGTTGAAATGGCGATATTAAGCCTAAACTAAATATTTCATGCTAAAATGGGTAAAATTTCTGGGAGGGTCAAAAATCACATGTCAACAGCTGCCCCTCTCTGACTGGAAACGCGAAGAGTTTTCAGACAAAGAATGACTAGACAGGTTTTTGACCCGACCCTTTTTTGAGGAGACCAAAAGAAAGAAGAAAGGAGAATGTGACCGAGCCTTGGTATCTGAGCTGCCTACATATCCTTGGCTATAAAGGAATCAGGCCACGTGTAGTTGAGAAATGAATGAGGTGATGGAGTGCCGAGGTTGAGAGCCGAGCGAGGTTCCATCGAGGTTCCGTTGAGGTTCTAGTTCGTTGCCCCGTTTATTACATCAAAATTAAAATTAAAAAGACTAACTAAGCCTATCAGCTATGAGTTACAAAATTCATATCTATAAATCTCTTGAAGCTTGATCTTGAGTCTTGGCTAGGTCTTGCTGCAGACTCCGATCTGAATCTTGATGCTCGTTAGCTGTAGATGCTGGCACTTTCTTCAACATTGTGTCAAAGAGGGACAGGCGGAGCTTGTGACTTTAATCAAGTTTTGAGCAGTCAATGTCTTTCTCCATTTCAAATACTTTGAGCTCACTTCTTTTTAGTTCTTTTCTTCCTTTTTTTATTCTGGATTGAGACTCATTTTTTCAGTCATCTCGAATCCTGTGCCATGAGGTAAAACCTGTTCGAACACCAAAACAAACGAACGAAATTTTTCTGCCCCAGTTTTCACTAGGAAAAATTTCGTGAGTTATTTGCAACAAAAGTCTGAACTAATTTTTTTTTTAAAACCAAATAAAAGTCAGGATTGCATATCCTTGGGAACGAAGCTAGGTTATGCTAAAAGATGACCGGGTTATGCCGAAAAGGCTCCACGGTTTTTTGGCCGGGAGATCCTCGATTTTTTGGCTGGGATTTGGAAAGAAAAAGCTCCAACAGTTTTTTTTTTGGCCGGGAGATCCTCGGTTTTTTAGCCGGGATCTGAAAGGAAAAAGGCTCCACGGTTTTTGGCCGAGAGATCCTCGATTTTTTGGCCGAAATTTGGAAAGAAAAAGCTCCAATGGTTTTTTGGCCGGGATATCCTCGGTTTTTTGGCCGGGATTTGAAAAGAAAAAACTCCACGGTTTTTTGGTCGGGAGATCCTCGATTTTTTGGCCGGGATTTGGAAAGAAAAAGCTCCAACGGTTTTTTGGCCGAGAGATCCTCGGTTTTTGGCTGGGATTTGGAAAGAAAAAGATCCAACAGTTTTTTGGCTGAGAGATCCTCAATTTTTTGGACGGGATTTGAAAAGAAAAAGCTCCACGGTTTTTGGCCGGGAGATCCTCGGTTTTTTGGCCGGGATTTGGAAAGAAAAAGCTCCAACAAGCTTTTGGCATTAAGATCCTCGGTTTTTTGGCCGGGATTTGGAAAGAAAAAGCTCCAACGATTTTTTGGCCAGGAGATCCTCGGTTTTTTGGCCGGGATTTGAAAAGAAAAAGTTCCACGATTTTTTGGCAAGGAGATCCTCGGTTTTTAGGCCGGGATTTGGAAAGAAAACGCTCCAATGATTTTTTGGTCGGGAGATCCTCGGTTTTTTGGCTGGGATTTTAAAAGAAAAAGCTCCACAGTTTTTTTTTGCCGGGAGATCCTCGGTTTTTTGGCCGGGATTTGGAAAGAAAAAAGCTCCAACGGTTTTTTGGCCGGTTTTTTTTTGGCCGGGATTTGGAAAGAAAAAGCTCCAACGGTTTTTTTTTTGCCGGGAGATCCTCGGTTTTTTGGCCGGGATTTGGAAAGAAAAAAGCTCCAACGGTTTTTTGGCTGGGAGATCCTCGGTTTTTTGGCCGGAATTTGGAAAGAAAAAGCTCCAACGATTTTTTGGCCGGGATATCCTCGATTTATGCTAGGGATATCTGCGGGTTATGCCGGGATAAGAAGGAAAAAGGCTCCTTGGGTTATGCCAGGGAGGTCCACGGGTTAAGCCGGGATATCTAGGGAATGGGGCCATATGCTACCATGATTTTTTTTTTAGATTTTTATTTTTCACTTCTTCTTCTTATTTCTTTATTCTTTTACTTTTATTGATCAAGCGCATGAAAGAGTTTGAGGAAAACTTCCCTTTCGGGTCGGTTCCCTGCTGCAAAGCTGTTTCAACGTTTGCGCATTTTTTTTCCTTTTGTGTTGCACATGCTTTTTGTAGGATTTCTTGGATTGCACCTGTTTCAAATTTTCAACAAAGAACAATTGTTAGTTCGAAACGGTGGTTGGTTTTCTGTCCTTGCTTGTTTCGATCACTTGATACCGGCCCAGCTTCTTTGATGAAGATCTCAACTGCAACTTCTTGCTCCCTGAGAATCGATTCATTCAGGCCCTGGAGAACCTCTGATTTTTCTAGACTTTGCCACGATGGTTGGTCGGCGGAACTCACTTTCAACTTTATTTCGCCTTCGTAAGCCTTTCCTTTCTGATTCCTCATTTTTTTTCTTTTTTTTTTAAGAACATTGGGGAACTTTTGGCTTCTCAAACATTGCTGCAACGGCTAGTCGCGTGGGACTTAACCTTTTCCAATTTTATTTTGCCTTCATAGGCTTTTCTTTTCTGGCTTCTTTCTTCTAACTTCAATTTCATAGTATTTGGGGTACCTTGGCTTCTTCAACTTTTGCCGAGGCGGTTAGCCACGTGGGACTCAACCTTTTTAACTTCAATTGCCTTTACAAGCGCCTCAATTTGATTTTCTCTTTCCGAGAGTTTTGATTTTGAAGCATCGGCTGCCATGGCTAGTCGGGGTCGACTTGACGTCCCTGAAGAGGCTGGGTGCCTTTTCGCACATTAGCTCGTGTCAAACAAAAGTCCTGTAAATCAGTCTTGACATCCCTTCTTTGTCTTAGTTTCGGAACAATGTTAGACCGAAAGGGATTCTAAGAAAACAAACAAGGGAATGGAAAATGAGTTTAAAACAAGAAGTGTCCCTTTCGGGGAAAGGAAAGGACTTATCTGGAGTACATGTAGACTTCAATGAACATGACATGCCTTTTGGACTGGATGCCCGATCTGTGTGAACCGTCCGACTCTAAGAAATTCATCACAACTTTTGCTTCAAAATTAGAGAAACCTTGTCAGGACTTTGTCGACGCCGATGGTTGTGAGGATCCTCTTTTCGATCTGGGGCGCCCTTTGCGAGTTTTCACGAGCTGACCTCTCTTATTTGTCTTCTCACCGTCGCCTTATAGTGCTCTTTGCGAGTCTTCACTAACAAGACTCTCTCATTTTTCATTTCTCTGCTTACTATCTCCTCATGGTGCCCGTGTGGGTTTTCACCAATAAGACTCTCTCATTTTATTTCTTCCATTTTGTTGTGCTAGATTCACGTAACTCTATCCTCCCATTTTGAATCTCTTTGCCGATTGATCAGAAGGACTTGAACATGGTTTGGGTAAAAAGGGATTTGGATTGAGTTACAACTTTGGAACCTTTTGGGCGGGATCATTGCCGAACCATTATAACACATGCCTCAGTTTCACTTTTTTGGGGGACTTGGATTTTTGTTTTGGTGTGACTGAACCCCAGAGAGTGGCTGCCTACGTATCCTTTCGGAATCAAGTCGAACGTAGTTCAGGAAAACTTTGTTTTTGGACTTTCTTTTGTTTTTCTGCTTTGTTTTGTTTTCTTTTTCATTTCATTTCCTTTTTCCTCTCTTTTTCCATTTTTTTCATTTTCTTTGTCTTTTCTTCCTTTTTTTGTATCTTTATTTTCTTTTTCTTCTTTTTTTTTCTTTTTTTTCTTTTTTTCAATTTCATTTTTCAATAACACTTCCAGGTTCCAAAGAGGGTAATCAAATAATGGGAGTCGGCTCAAAGGGTTTGCAAAGGGTTGATAGTGTTTGGTAGCGAGAATGAAAGCCTTCATCATCCCAACCGGAGAATATTAGAACTGTATGGAGGATCGAACATAGTACCTTTTCACTACATTTGCATTGACAGTTATTTTAGAGATATTTTCTTCGATGTGTCTCAATTACAACGCACTCTTTTGGGCAATACTCTTGTTGCAATGTATGGACCTTTCCAACCCGCGAACCAATTTTTCTTCAGTTGTTCCAATTCTTTGTTTTATTTCCTCAAACTTATCTTCTTTGCATTTCGACTCTTGATTCATTATTTCGAAGTCTGTCAGCAATTTGGGATCAGGGCATGAAGTCCGCAAGCATGTCATGTTATTGAAATCTGCATTTAATAGACCTGAAAAGAGAATAAGAAAAATGACAAGATTAAGAAAAGAGGCACTCTTGGAATATGAAATATTAATTTCATTTGATTTTTTTATTTTTTTTTATTTTTTTAAGTTTTGAAGATAGTAGGATTTGCATCAGAAAGTAAGACAATAAAGTAAAACATCTGAATCACACCCTGAGACAATCCGGATGCATAAAGGATAGCAAGACTGGCTACCGAGACTCCCATCTGATGGGGAACTTTCAGGATTGGCGACCATTATTTGGCTTTTCTTTTGTCTCGGCAATGGGTACAGTGGCCCTCAGTGCCGGATCAAATTCCTCAGCTTCACAAATCATTCCTACTATTGGCCCGCCATTATGGGCATGCAACAAATTGTTCATCACATCAGAAGCTTCTTTATCCGGAAAAAACGATTCTTTCAGCTTCAATCAAATCTTAAACTTCCCTTTTGAATGTCCAACAGTCCTTTGTACTGTGTCCCACTGCTCCAAAGTGGTATTCACATATAGCATCAGCTCGGTGCGAGGGGGACTCGGGGTTCAGCCGGTTCGGGGCCACCGGTTGCAAATGATCTTTCTGAAAGGCTCTCTTGGGCGAGGATTGTATTGGGGATTATTTGGTTGAGGATTATATGGAGCTTGGTAAGGATGGGCATTTCTGGGAAGTGGAGCTCAGTTTTGTGGATAATGTTGTGGCCACGTGTAAGATTACGCGCTCATCACCGCACAGGGAGGCGGTGTCGCGACATAAGCATTATCTTGAAAGGGATAATAGTGTGGTGGGATGATATAAGGCACATACGATTGGCTGAGTGACCTGCGGGGCCCCTTCGAGCTTGAAACTGTCATGGCTCCCTCTTCACTCTCATTTCTGTTCATCAAACCCTCCAAACCATTCTGAGCAGACTGGGATGCGGCCTTAAATGCAGCACGACTCAAGATTCGGCCCGTTTTTAAACCGTTTTCAACCATTTCCCCAATTTTGATAGCCTCGGCGAATGGCTTACCCATAGGAGACATCATGTTCTGGAAGTAGTCAGCCTCTTGGGCCTGCAGAAAAATCGTGACCATTTCAATTTCGTCCATCGAAGGCTTTACCATAGCATCTTGCTCACACCATTTGACAGCATATTCGCGGAAGCTTTCCTTGGTTTTCTTTTTCGAATTGGACAAGGAATTTCTGTCGGGAGCGAAGTCCACATTATATTGGAACTGGCGGACAAAATCGTGAGCCATATCATCCCACACATGCCTTTGAGTAATTTCTTGATCCGTATACCACTCAGAAACGATTCCGGTGAGGCTTTCCCCAAAATAGGCCATTAGCAACTCCTCTTTTCCATCAACACTCCTCAACTGGTTACAGTATTGTTTCAGATGAGCAACGAGGTCTCCATGCCCGTCGTACTTTTCAAATCTTGGCATCTTGAAACCAACCGGCAAGTGGACATGGGAAAACATACAGAGGTCGAAATATGAAACTCTCTTTTGGCCACTCAGACCTTGCATGTTTTTCAAGCTTCGTTCCAGGATCTTCATCTTTCGATCAATTTCCTCTTGTTCGGGATTTTTAACAACCTTTTCTTGCCCCACCGAGAGATCATATGATGGAGGTTGAGTGAAAGAGTGTGGGGTCACATATGTTATATCTGATCGAAGATGTGGACCCTAAAAGCTGAACATTAGAGGCGGTGCCCTTGAAGCCGGTGCCTGGGGAAGAACCACATAAGGCATGCCCGGATCATTGGACGACATTGGAGGGTGCCCGCATGGGATGAGTAGGTTGGGCATAAGGGCCTTGGTAACCTCACCTAACCTGGGGATGAACTCAGGGAACCCAGGGATTGCACTTGGTGGTTCCCTACCATTAGACCTGGTGTCCCACACTTCCATTATGCAGAGACGCAACATCCTATTCTCTTCAGCAACTGCTAATTCTAGCTGCAGAGAAGCCGATGCCGGGCTATCCTTAAGATTGATGATTGGTAGATTGCTTGCGGAGGCCATCTGTGCCTTTGGATCTTTTGAATGAGGGAAGGCCAGACCACCAATAAAACCAACCACCAAAACCTGGCTAATTTGCACATCCAACAACCATGTTAGTTTTGAAATATTTAACATATAGGGAATCGCACGTTGGGATGCAATGCACCTAACAGTTAAACGCTTCTACCATGATTTGAACAGTTGCATGTTGCATCCCGGCCTTAAGTAACTTTTCAGTATGGACCTCTTTTCTTCAAACAATGTTTCTCTCTCATCACTCTTGAGTTTTGTTTTTGTCGCTCTTTTCTGGCACTCTCTTTTTCTCTTTTGTTTCACTATTTATTTCTTGTCGCTCTCTTTTTTTTTTTCAAGTTTATTTTTTACTCAATTTATTTTATAGGTATGATCGAATCCGATAGGGATTGCCTACGTATCCTGACCCTGCATGAATCAGATCTTGCGTAGTTCGGGGAAATCGAGAATAAGGTAAATAAGCTAATTCTTTTTTTGGAATTTCTTGAAAGAAATGCTTTAAAAGAAGAAAGGAATTTTTTTTTTTGGATTTTTCTTTTATTTTTGAAAGAAAGACTTCTTAAAATTCCTCCTTTTTAGATTGGAGTTTTGGGAATTTTTAGAAGTAAAAGGAAAAATATTTTTTTTTTGAATTTTTAATTATTTTCACTTTTTCTAAATAAGAAAAAAAAAATATTTTTTGGATTTTTGAAGTTGCCTCTTAATTTTCTAAAGAGGGACTTTTAAGAAAATATTTTGGATTTTTGAGCTTTTCTTTATTTACAAGAGTACTTCTAAAGAAAAGCAAAAATATTTTTTGGACTTCAAATTTTATTTTTTTCAAAATTTTCTTTTATTGACATTTACAACAAAAAGACTACTAAAGAAGAAAAGAGTATTTTTGGATTTTTGTTTCTGATTTTATTTTTCTTCTTAAAAAAAAAAGAAATACTTCAAAATGAAGGAAACCCGTATTTTGGATTTTGATTTTGATTGATTTTTCCTTTTTTCGCATGAAAGATATTAGAAAGAAGAAAACTATTTTTTTTTAGTTTAAAAAAAAAACTACTTTTACTTTTTTTTTGAATATTCTAAAGAAAGATTTTTAAAGAAGGAACTAAAGAAAAATATTTTTTGAATTTTTTTAAAATTAGGGCAGGAACCGATGAGGTTTGCCTACGTATCTCACATCCGGTGAGAATCAGACCCGCGTAGTTCGGTCAGTTTTGACACAAAAATATATGATACTTGACTCATTTTTCTTGAAATACAATTTTATTTTATTTTTCTTTTTCAAAAATCCAGCAGAGTTTCGGGATATTTTCAAATACCGGGATTTTTTAGAAACCGAATAAATTTTCTATCCTCACTCTTGGTTTTTCTCTTTATTAACCGGTCAACATGCAAGCCGAAATAAATAAATATTTACATAGCACGTAGGATGCATCAGGATGGTCTATATTTGGGGTACACCTGTCCTAGACGGGCTCAACCCCTGTGTTGAGCTCCCTAAGTCAAATGCACGTGATGCAAATAATCGTTCCTACTAGGGATTCGGCATGAGGTTGCATTTTTCTAAGTTATAAAAACCTGGGGTTTGTGGTCTAGACTTGGGGTACCCGAGCGGACAACTGGGGCCGAGGAGGGGGCGACTTACCGGGAGCACTAAAGTCTGCCCGGCCTTATCGCTTGCCCAGCCTCGCTCTATTTGGTATAATTTCTACAGAAAAAGTGGGCTACGCGAACGTATGCACCATTTTTAGAAGACTCAGGTGGTTGGCGTAAGAAGTCATTTAAATACAGTTCAAATAATATCAAAGTGGTAAATGACAATTAGCACATTAAGCCAAAAAATACAGTAATATCAACAATAAAGCCAAATAAAAATCACATTAAAAAGCTCGAATTCTTGAACCCTGAACAAAAAAGTTCTGGGTTCTTTTTCCCAGCAGAGTCGCCAGACCTGTCACACCTCCTTTTTTACCACCACCCCGAAAGATAGTGTATAAGGGAGTTTTTTCAATTTAAGTGACATTATTCGATATGGAATTATTTTTTTATTTCAGAGTCGCCACTTGGAATAAATTACGGTGTCCCAAGTCATCGATTTATTTTAAATCCCAAATCGAGGAAGTTTTATTTTAATGAGTCTGCGAACCAGAAATTCTCGGTAAGGAATTCTGTTAACCCGGGAGAAGGTGTTAGGCATTCCCGGGTTCCGTAGTTCTAGCATGGTTGCTCAGTGATTATTACTCGGCTTAATTGTTTAACTACTCATTTTTAAAACCTATGTGCAAATTATCTTTTACAGCTTTTAAATCACTTGAATTATTAAGTTACGCGTACGTATACTCTTTTCTTTTGGCGCGTCAAAATCATGTCCACAATTAATAACGCTTTGTTTGTTTTATTAAAGAAAGTTTGGTTGAAGTTGCGCGAACGCATACTCTTTTGTTTTTAGAACCGTAATTATGTCACGCGAACGTATACACAATCACGATAGTTTAATTAATCGCACCTAAGACAAGCTACAATGTTCAAGATTTATGGAAAAAGAAAAGTTTTCGGATTCAAGCTAAAGGAACAGCGCCACAATTTAACCAGCCTTGCCAAGGGTAATTGATGGAAAATATATTAAGATACACAATTAATGAGGATTGCGAAACAAAACATTATAGAGGAAAAAGCTAACCAAACGTTCCGGATTTAAGAACATTTTATTGCAACAGAATGCTAAGCATTTTAAGCCAAATAATTAACCGTGAATCTCATGGGAATCCACATCATCCCAAGTCAATTAAGCAATTTTATATTCATAAAGAAATATATTCCAATGGCAACTAAGTTTGGAAATCGGCAGCCTTCTCATCGAACTAAAAGTGCCAATGTTGCATAACCAATTAAATTAATACCTCAACATATCAAATCCAGTACACATCATAGAAAATAATGTAGTAAACTAAAGAAAAGGCATTCCATCGCAAAATAAATACAAACTTGATTTAACATTTATTAAAATTAACAATAATGTATGAAATTAAGAACAAGTTTGAGAGGTGGACCTTTTGATAAAATTATCTCCAAAGCAAATTGTATAGCAACAGAGACAAACTCCGACAAAAAGTCGATGACCACTGAATCACAGAACCATGGCCGAGACTCCAACGATGGCGGTGAACTCAATGGACGGAACTTTAGTGCAACTTCACTGTAGCGTCAGCTTTGTTGAAAGGAAGTGTCGCCGTTTTTTTTTTTTTACCCTTTTTGGGATTATGTTTGTTTATTTCAATTGTTGGTTTTTTGGTAGAGATTTTTTTGTTCCTATTATTTTATATCATAAAGTAAGAATGAGGAAGCTGAGAGGGGAACAGTGGAGTAATGAAGGGAGGCGAGGGAGATTTTTAGGAATGGAATTGCATTCTTTTCCAATCAGATCCTTTTGGGAGAGGGAAGCGGCTGCTTTTAGGAATTGGGTTGTCACGACCCAGATTTTCTACCATCGGGAATCGTGATGGCGCCTACTAATGGAAGCTAGGCAAGCCAACTCTTAATTTCATTCCCATTGGTTACAACTCTCATTTTAAAAACATTTAAATAAAATACTAAAATTACAATGGAATAAAAAAATTTAGCGGAAGACTTAACAATTTTTACTAGATACGATGCAGAAAACCCAAAACATGATACACTACCCAAGAA
>MU686268.1:3025-20367 GCA_026770625.1 Nicotiana glauca | reverse complement strand
GCTTATTTGCATCATGTTGCATTTGACTTAGGGGACTCAACACAGGGGTTGGGTCCGTCTAGGACAGGTAACCTGAAATGAAAAGACCATCCTGCTGCATCTTGTTTGTTTTGCGCATTTATTTGCTTCAGACTTGCATGCTGACCGGCTTGTGAAATCGGGAATTTTGAAAAATTATTAAAAAGAAAAAATAACCGTGTAGAGAGGTAACTACTCATTTTTAGAAAAAAAACCAATGTCCAAGTAGTGTCAAAACTCCGCCGAAATTTTGATTTTTGAAAAAAAGAAAAGAAAAGAAAAGAGTCTTCATTTTAGTTTGGGAAAAATAGGTTGTTGAAAATAAAAAAGAAAAAAAAAGAGTCGTTATTTTGTCTTGTTTAAAAAAAAACAAAAAAGATAGAAAAGGAAAATAGTTTGTCTTGCCATGAAAAAAAAAAGTCTTGTTTTTTTTTTAAAAAAAATTTAGTTTATTTTATGAAATGCCAAAAATGAAAAAAAAAAAAAGGTGTGTTGTTTTTAATTTAGTTTATTTTCTTTGGCAGAACTACGCCTGGTCTGATTCATGCAGGGTCATGATACGTAGGCAATCCCCATAAGATTCGACCGCCACTAAAAATAAAAGAGAAAAGGCAAAGTGAATAAACGAAAAGAAAAGAGAGAAAAAGAAATAATGGAAGGTTCCAGAAATACTTCCAAGAGGCACAAATAAAGTAACCCGGGATGATGCATGCGGTCGGAGCAAAGACATGTTAGAAATGGTTAAACTGCCTAGGAATATTGAATTCCCCAACGTGAAATTGCAATATATGTTAAACTCTAACGCTAACCAGTTTGTTGTTTTCCAGAGATTTCAAAACAGTTAGTTTGTTAGAACGTTCCAGCAGATTACCATTACCAAACAAGATCCAAAGGGACCATACTGAAAAGCATGACTAGTTCAGACCAAAATGTTGAGGAGGAAAGGACGGAGAATCAAATGCTGAAGGAGGAAATGGATAAGATGAGACAGAAGATGAAAGAAATGCAACTAGCCTTGGCTAGGGTACAGAAGAGGCCCGAACCGCCCATTACTCCTACTCTCTCACCATGACACACGCCGGAATACCCTCCCCACGGCCCTTCGACAAGCTTCCCAAGTCACCACTACTATCAGGGAAGAAATCCCTATGATCCCCAAGCTCCACCACCCAATCAGAACCTTCCCCCGTCAAATGTTCCCGTTTTCGTGGCACCCCCACCAGCCACGCTACAAAGATCTTCCAATGAGCCGCTGTTTCAGGCTCACAATAACCAATATTACCCCTCTGAAACAACATTCAAAGCACTCGATCCACGTGCTTATAATACCCACGTTGAGGTCCCGGTAGAGACTAAAAAGCCGGCTAGGAATCCAGAGCAGGACGAAGTGCTTCGAAAATTTAAAAGCCTGGAGCAGTCCTTTAGGAATATCCATGGGCTAGGAAACCAAGTTAGTGTGGCCTACAAAGATCTGTGCCCGTTCCCCAACGTTCAATTTCTGGCAGGGTTTAAAATGCCAAAGTTTGACCTATACGAAGGGCACGGCGATCCAATGGTACATCTGCGAGGTTTTTGCAGCAAGATGAGAGGAGCAAGTGGTAAAGATGAGCTGCTGATAGCTTACTTTGGTCAAAGTCTAAGTGGGTTTGCACTGGAATGGTTCACAAGACAGGATCCGAGCAGGTGGTACACCTGGGACGATCTAGCACAAGCATTCGCAGGTCACTTTCAGTACAACCTTGAGATTGTCCCTGACCGGCTCACATTGCTAAAACTTGAGAAGAAGCCCGGGGAAAACTTCTGGGAATTTGGGTTCCGGTGGAGAGAACAGGCAGCAAGAGTTGATCCTCTGATGAGAGAGGGGGAAATGGTGGACTACTTTCTACAGACTCTAGAGCCAACTTACTTTGGTCACTTGGTGACGTCAGTTGGCAAATCTTTCAATGAGGTGGTGAAAATGGGCAATATGATCGAAGAGGGACTTAAGTCCAACACTCAAGCCATCCAGAGCGGCACGGGAGGTGCGCTCGGGAAGAAGAAAAGAGAAGAGGTCGCGACAGTAGAGGCATGTAATTGATCCAGATCGAGAGGTCCCTCCCCTCGCTACCAATCCAGACCCCATCACCCAAATTACCCACACACTCCAAATTACCCTCCACAGCCCTACTACCCACCACAAGAACCACACTTCTCCTTCCATCAAGCCCAGACATACACCCAGCCTCCGGCTCGCCCGTAATGGTGCACGCCGGCTCCCCAAAATACCTACCCACCTCCACATAATACATGTCCACCTCCACAAAATACATATCCGCCACCAAGGGCCTACAGGAACCCTCCAGGGCCAGGTTTCTGTGGGAATCAAGTTTTCAGAAATGAAAGGGTGCAGAGACAGAGAACATTCACTGAGTTGGGAGAATCCTATACTGCTTTGTTCCACAAATTAAGGCAGTTAGGTTTGTTGAGTCCTGTTGAGCCCAGATTGCCAAATCCCCTTCCCAAAAATATGGACCACTCGGTAAGCTGTGAATATTGTTCGGGGGCTCCCGGACATGATACCGAGAAGTGTTGGAAGTTGAAAACTGAAGTGCAAGATCTTATTGACACCAATAGGATCGAGGTTCAGACACCAGAAGCACCCAACATCAATCAGAACCCGTTGCCAGCACATCATGAAACCTACATGATCGAACTTGTGCACGAAGGAGGGGAGCTAAAGAAACCCTCACAGACAGTGATGATGATCCGTGCCAGCCCAAGAGAAAAGTCGACCGGTGGAGAAGAGGTGGTACAGTTGGAAAAGGTAGACGTCAAGCCAGTGGTGGTAATGGGGAAGAGTTCGTCTGTTGTTGCAAAGAATCCAGAGCCGGTCAAAGTAACGGTGCAAGGGATACCAAGCAAGCCAGCATGCATAGGGCCAGTTGTTATCAGGCCAGTAATGCAAATGCCGATAAATAGTGAGAAAGCCATGCCATGGAGCTACAACAAAGCGATGGTAATGTACAAGGGGAAGGAGGTTGTGGAAGAAATATGTGAGGCCCAGGGGTTAACTCGTTCGGGAAGGTGTTTTGCTCCCGTAGAGTTAAGAAGGTCTAACCCATCGGTGATAAAGAAGCCCGTGACGGAGAAAGAGGCGCAGGAGTTTTTGAAGAAGATGAAGGCCCAAGACTACTCCATTGTGGAGCAGTTAAGAAAGACCCCAACACAAATTTCGTTACTATCATTGTTGATCCATTCCAGCGACTATTGCCAGGCACTGATGAAGATCCTGAACGAAGCCCATGTTCCGGACGAAATCTCAGTGAACCATCTGGAAAGGATAGTGCACAAAATCTTCAAGGTAAACCGAGTGACATTCTCTGATGATGAATTGTCTGTAGAGGGTACAGAACACAACAAAGCCCTCTATTTGACCGTGAAATGTAAAGACTCGATGGTCACCCGAGTATTGATTGATAATGGGTTAAGCGCCAACATCTGTACTTTGACTACTCTGAACAAGCTGAAGGTTGATCATGACCGGATTCACTGGAACAACATCTGCGTCCGAGGTTTTGATGGGGGTGGTACCGACACGGTGGGTGATATCATACTGGAATTAACCATTGGTCCAGTGGAATTCACCATGGAATTCCAAGTGGTAGACGTGGCAGTATCATACAATCTTCTATTGGGGCGACCCTGGATCCATGCAGCCAAAGCAGTGCCTTCTACATTGCACCAGATGATGAAATTTGAGTGGGATAGGGAAGGAATAGTGGTGCACGGGGATGACGGTACATGCACTGGGGGTGATGCCATTGTGCCATTCATAGAGACCGATGACGACAAAGGTCCATGGGTTTACCAGATTTTTGATGCAGTCTCAGTAGATAAAATTTCTGAAGGCGAGGACCTTCCAATTCCCAGAATCACAGCAGGCACTTTCATGATAGCCTCGGAGATGCTGAATAGCGGGTTTGTACCCGATAAAGGTTTGGGGGTTGATTTGCAAGGTATTGTCCAGACACTTTCTTTGCCCAAGAATCTGGATACTTTTGGGTTGGGATTCAAGCCTACAACAGCAGATGTGAGATGGACTCGAAAGTTGAAGAAAAGAGTTTGGGTTCTTCCCAAGACGGTTCCGCGTCTCTCCGGATCATTTGTCAGAGCAGGTATCAGAAAGTTGTCGGTCCCAAAAGTTCTCGGACTGTTGATCGGGTCAGATGGAGATCTAGATCAGGGTTTTGAAAGGCTGTTTGCCGAAGTCAACGTGATAGAAGCTGGAGAAGGTTCCAGTAGGGCAGATATACAGTTTGTGGGGCCTAGGGCCAATATCAACAATTGGACGACTACTCCTCTTCCTACCCGGAGGTAGTCTTGGTAGTAGGCTCTGGATTTTTCCTTCTTGTTTTCTGGATTATTCCAGAGTTGTAATCCAGTTTTTGTTTTATTTTGTATTCGGAAAAAGTGTGAAACTCTGTTATCCCGCATTTTAATAAAGTGAAAGTTTTCTCTTCTTATTTTGTTTTAATTCTGTTTTCTTCTTTTCTCTTTCTGAACAGTTCTCTTTATACTGGTTCTAATGACATGGCATGCACAATGGATCTTCAACCTAGTCTAAAAAATCAATCTGATTTCGAACTAATTGTACAAGAGATCGATTATGATGATGAATCGCAATACGATGAGGATGAAGCCTTTGAAGAGATAAACAGAGAATTAAGCCAGCTCGAAGAGAAACCCAAGCCAATTTGAATAACACTGAAGCTATCAATTTAGGGGATGCAGACGATGTCAGGGAAACCAAAATAAGCATCTACATTGAACCAAATATCATGGAAAAACTAATCAAAGCACTTATTGAATTCAAAGAAGTTTTTGCATGGTCGTATGATAACATGCCGGGGTTAAGCACTGATTTAGTGGTTCACAAATTGTCCACTGACCTGGCATGACCTCCCATCAAGCAAAAATTGAGGAAGTTCAAGACAGACATGAGTGTGAAGATTAAAGAAGAAGTAACCAAGCAGTTGCAGGCAAAGGTTATTCGGGTCACTCGATATCCTGATTGGTTGGCTAATGTGGTGCCAGTGCCGAAGGAAGACGGGAAGATCAGGATATGTGTCGATTACCGCAATCTAAACAGGGCGAGCCCAAAGGATAACTTTCCATTACCCAACATTCATATTTTGATCGATAATTGTGCCGGACGTGAGATCGGGTCTTTTGTGGATTGCTATGCTGGGTATCATCAGATCCTGATGGATGGAGAAGATGCGGGAAAGACGGCTTTCATTATGCCGTGGGGGACTTATTGCTACTGGGTAATGCCTTTTGGCTTGAAAAGCGCTGAGGCAACGTACATGAGAGCAATGACTACTGTGTTTCATGACATGATACACAAAGAGATTGAGGTGTACGTAAATGATGTGATCATAAAATCCAAGCGTCAGGAGGACCACGTAGCAGACCTAAGGAAGTTTTTCCAAAGACTTAGAAGGTACGACATTAAGCTCAACCCGGCCAAATGTGCATTTGGTGTTCCATCTGGAAAGCTATTAGGATTCATCGTCAGTCGGCGAGGCATTGAGCTGGACCCGTCAAAGATCAAATCCATCCAAGAATTTCCACCACCGAAGAACAAAACATAAGTAATGAGTCTGTTGGGAAGGTTGAATTATATCAGTAGATTCATCGCTCAACTCACGGCAACTTGTGAACCCATTTTTCGGCTACTGAAGAAAGATGTTGCGGTAGAATAGACGGCAGAATGTCAGGAAGCCTTCGACCAAATCAAGAGGTATCTATCAAACCCACCTGTGTTGGTCCCACCTGAACCGGGAAGACCATTGATTCTCTATCTAACGGTACTAGAGAATTTATTTGGTTGTGTACTGGGGCAATACGATATTATAGGAAGAAAGGAACAAGCCATCTATTATCTCAGCAAGAATTTTACAGTATATGAGGTCAAGTACACTCAACTTGAGAAGACATGTTGTGCCCTAACTTGGGTGGCACAGAAATTGAAGCATTATCTGTCATCCTACACTACTTACCTCATTTCACGCCTGGATCCATTGAAGTATATTTTCCAGAAGCCTATGCCCACAGGGAGGTTAGCAAAATGGTAGATATTACTCACAGAGTTCGACATTGTCTATATGATGAGGACGGCTATGAAAGCCCAAGCATTGGCCGATCACTTGGCTGAGAATCCTGTTGATGAAGAATACGAGCCATTGAGGACGTATTTTCCCGATGAAGAAGTGACACATATAGATGAGTTGGAATTATCTGAGGAACCAGGTTGGTAGCTTTTCTTTGATGGAGCTACAAATGCGAAAGGAGTTGGAATAGGAGCGGTACTTATCTCTGAAACAGGACATCATTATCTTGTTACGGCTCAGCTACGTTTCTATTGCACCAATAACATGGCTGAGTATGAGGCATGTATTTTGGGCTTACGGTTAGCTGCAGACATGGATATCCAGGACATATTGGTCTTGGGAGACTCATACCTCCTGGTGCATCAGATTCAAGGTGAATGGGAAACACGGGATTTAAAGCTTATACCATATCGACAATGCTTGCATGATTTGAGCAAGCAACTTCGATCAGTGGAGTTCAGACACATACCAAGAGTTCACAATGAGGTCGCCGATGCCTTGGCCACTTTAGCATCAATGTTGCACTACCCAGACAAGATTCACGTTGACCCGTTGCATATTTAGGTTCATGATTAGCATGCCTATTGTAACATGATAGAGGAAGAAATGGATTGCGATCTGTGGTTCTATGATGTCAAGGAATACCTCAGGATGGGGATATACCCGGAGCAGGCCACCGGAGATCAAAAGAGAGCCATTCGGCGATTGGCTAATGGATTCTTCCTCAGTGGAGGAGTATTGTACAAAAGAACACCAGATTTGGGATTGCTGAGATGTATAGACGCGGGTCAAGCCACGACAGTGATGACAGAGGTACATGCTAGAGTATGTGGGCCACATATGAGTGGATATGTATTGGCGAAGAAGATTCTTCGAGCAGGGTATTGGCTCACTATGGAGCGTGATTGTATCAGTTTTGTGCGGAAATGTCATCAGTGTCAGACACACGGAGATCTGATTCATTCTCCACCGACAAAATTGCATACAATGTCGGCACCATGGCCATTTGTTGCATGGGGCATGGATATCATTGGACCGATTGAGCCGGCACCTTCCAACGATCATAGGTTCATTCTGGTAACCATCGACTATTTCACCAAATGGGTTGAAGCTCAAACTTTCAAGCCAGTAACCAAAAAGGTAGTGGTCGATTTTGTTCATTCCCATATCATCTGTAGATTTGGAATCCCAAAGGTGATCATCACAGACAATGGTGCTAATCTTAACAACAGTTTGATGAAAGAAGTATGTCAACAGTTCAAGATTACACACCGTAATTCCACCCCGTATCAGCCCAAGGCGAATGGAGCGGTTGAGGCAGCCAACAAAAACATAAAGAAGATATTGAGGAAGACGGTAGAAGGGTCTAGGCAATGGCATGAAAAGTTGCCATTTGCATTGTTGGGTTATCGCACTAATGTTCGTACTTCAGTAGGTGCAGCTCCTTATTCGTTGGTATACGGAACTGAAGCAGTGATACCAGCAGAAGTTGGAATTCCATCCTTTCAGATTGTCGTTGAGGCTGGGATTGATGATGATGAATGGGTCAAAGCCCGATTGGAGCAACTGAGCTTGATTGATGAAAAGAGATTGGCAGTAGTATGTCATGGCCAATTGTATCAAAAGAGGATGGCAAGAGCGTATAACAAAAAGGTGCGTCCCAGGAAATTTGAAGTAGGACAGCAGGTGCTGAAACAAATCCTGCCACATCAGGCCGAAGCAAAGGGCAAGTTCGCCCCAAACTAGCAAGGACCGTTCATTGTAACTAGAGTGTTATCCAATGGCGCTTTATGTTTGACAGATGTCGAGGGAAGATGTATCAACATGGATATCAATTCTGATGCAGTCAAGAGATATTATGTATGATTTCCTTGATTGTAATTGTTTGTTGTTTGTTTGTTTGTATTTGGCATTTATCGGAGAATGAAATGACGGAGGCAATTTTTCTTCTATCCAAACACTCTAACCTTTGCTTCCCCTTTTGAGCCTTATTTATTCTATCATACCCCTCTCTTGGAATCACTAGTGAAAACGAAAAAAAAAAGAAAAGAAAAGAAAGGAAGAAAAGAAAGAAAAAATAATAACAAAAACAAAAAGGAAAGTCACAAGAAAAACAAAGGAATCGAGTGAACTACGTTCGAACTGATTCCTCAAAGAGGATACGTAGGCGGCTTACGGCTCGGTCATAGTGTAACAAAAAATCAAAATCGCCGAAGCAAGAAAACTGGGGCAAAAGTTATATTAGTAATTTTGGAAAAAGTTTTATTCCAAGAGTTGTAATGTTTTACCCATCAATATTATTTTGAATTTTTTGACATTCTTTTCTTTTAGCCCCACACAAAAAACCCATATTGATGTCCAAAAAAGAACTCCCGATCAGTATCCGAGAGGTGCCAAGTCAGGGAAATGAAAGTCGAGAATAACACACTGATCCCTACTGAATGAGAATCGTAAGCCGAAGGAATTGATAGCCAAAGGAATCCCCAGTAGAGAGAATCTTATCGGTAACACTCCAATCCCCAGCTGAGAAAAAAAATAAAACGAGAGTCTTATCGGTGAAAACCTTCACAGGCACCATAAGGCGACGAAAGCTGAGAGAAACAAAATGAGAGAGTCTTATGGTGAAAACCTTCATAGGCACAATAAGGCGACGGGAGTTTGAGAAAAATGAGAGAATCTCATTAGTGAAAACCCCTCGAAGGGCACTATGAGGCGGCAAGACAAGATTGGCGGAAAGGATCCGCATTTGGCAAAGATTTGGGTGCCTGTTTATCCCCAGCAAAATAAGGCCATCAGAAAGATTGATTGATACAAATAGACTGGGTTGATTAATCCGGAATGCACGACATGATCGTTGGGATCGGTTATACCAGGTAGATAAGTTCTTTTCCTTTTTCTTCTCCCCAACATTTGTTCAGAAAGACTTTTTCTTTTCTATCTTTTGAAGTCATCACTTTTCATTTCTTTGTCTAAAGACTTTTTCTCCAGCAGTTTGTTTTTGAGAAGGATTTGTCAAAACTTACTACCAGCTGCCAAAATGGTGCAAAGCAAAATATGAATAGGCCAGAGATAAGACAATAAAACGAAAAGACGTTTGTTGCAAGACCAAATGATGGATTGGTCTAGGATTTTAGGGAAAGTATGGAGAAAAGTAGAAAAACAACAGTTGAGAGATTATTGAATAAGGATCCTCGAGAAGAGGGAGCCGACCTGGCAGATTATCGACCGAGATGGTCGGACAACACAGAGCAGGGAAGGGAGAAAGAAAAACCATCCCCCAGTAGGAATATCATCCCCGGCAAATGATATCATCCCCAGCAAATAACAACATTCCCCAACAAGTTTTGGGAACGCAGAGCAAGGAAAAGAGAAAGGGAATAACCAACCCCAGTGGGAGTGTCACAACCACTTACCACGTTTTAAACTAACAAATTTTTCTTTGCTTTGAAGCAGGGAGAAGAAATGTTATTGATGGAGGAAAGACAGGCCACAAAGAAGATTATAAAACTGGGGCACAAAATTTTCTCTCATTGCGAAAATTTTCTTGAAATCAGATACCCACTTGGGGAAGATGGAAGATAACACAAAGCAGTTTACGGAATGAGGCAATTCAAGTTTTAAAGAAAGCAATCTTGGGAGAAGCAAGATAACCCAAGTTTTGAGGGTAGTGGTCTTTGAACCAGTGTCATCCCCACCATTGTTGAAAGAAGGAAAATAACCAGTCTTAAAAAAGGGAGAATAATTCCCCAGTAGGTTTCAGAGAAATGAAGCACCAGTTTGAGGGAATAACCTTCAAGTTCAGTAATCAGGCGCCCATCTAGAGAACAAGGGAATAACATTCAAGTTTTAGCAATCAGGCACTCACCTGGAGAACAAGGGAATACATTTCAAGTTCAGCAATCAGGCGCCCACCTAGAGAACAAGGGAATACACTTCAAGTTCAGCAATCAGGCGCCCACCTGGAGAACAAGGGAATACATTTCAAGTTCAGCAATCTGGCACCCACCTGGAGAATAAGGGAATATACTTCAAGTTCAGCAATCAGGCGCCCACTTGGAGAACAAGGGAATATAATTCAAGTTTTGGCAGTCAGGCGCCCACCTGGAGAATAAAGGAATACACAGCAAGTTCAGTAATCAGGCGCCCACCTGGAGAACAAGGGAATAACCTTCAAGTTTCAGCAATCAGGCGCCCACCTGAAGAACAAGGGAATACGTTTCAAGTTCAGCAATCAGGCGTCCACCTGGAGAACAAGGGAATACGTTTCAGTTTCGACTATCAGGCGCCCACCTGGATAACAAGGGAACATATTTCAAGTTTCGGCAATCAGGCGCCCACCTGGATAACAAGGGAATACATTTCAAGTTTTGAAATCAGGCGCCCACCTGGAGAACAAGGGAATACATTTCAAGCAATCAGGTGCCCACCTGGATAACAAGGGAATATATTTCAAGTTTCGCCAATCAGGCGCCCACCTGGATAACAATGGAATATATTTCAAGTTTCGGCAATTAGGCGCCCACCTAGATAGCAATGGAATATATTTCAAGTTTCGGCAATCAGGCACCCACCTGGAGAACAAGGGAATACAGTTAGAGTTTTGGCAATCAGGCACCCTCCTGGAGAACAAGGGAATACATTTCAAGTTTGGAAATCAGGCGCCCACCTGGAGAACAAGGGATTACATTTCAAGGTCAGCTATCAGGCGCCCACCTGGATTACAAGGGAATAAGTTTCAAATTTCAGCTATCAGGCGCCCACCTGGATAGCAAGGGAATATATTTCAAATTTTAGCAATCAGGCGCCCACCTGGATAACAAGGGAATACATTTCAAGTTTTGAAATCAGGCGCCCACCTGGAATACAAGGGAATACATTACAAGGTCAGCTATCAGGCGCCCATTTGGATAACAAGGGAATATATTTCAAGTTTCGGCAATCAGGCGCCCACCTGGATAACAAGGGAATACATTTCAAGTTTTGAAATCAGGCGCCCACCTGGAGAACAAGGGAATACATTTCATGGTCAGCTATCAGACGCCCACCTGGATAACAAGGGAATATATTTCAAGTTTCAGCAATCAGGCGCCCACCTAGATAACAAGGGAATACGTTTCAAGTTTTGAAATCAGGCGCCCACCTGAGAACAAGGGAATACATTTCAAGGTCAGCTATCAGGCGCCCACCTGGATAACAAGGGAATATATTTCAAATTTTAGCAATCAGGCGCCCACCTGGATAACAAGGGAATACATTTCAAGTTTTGAAATCAGGCGCCCAACTGGAGAACAAGGGAATACATTTCAAGGTCAGCTATCGGGCGCCCACCTGGATAACAAGGGAATATATTTCAATATTCGGCAATCAGGCGCCCACCTGGATAACTAGGGAATACATTTCAAGTTTTGAAATCAGGCGCCCACCTGGAGAACAAGGGAATACATTTCAAGGTCAGCTCTCAGGCGCCCACCTGGATAACAAGGGAATATATTTCAAGTTTCGGCAATCAGGCGGCCACCTGGATAATAAGGGAATACATTTCAAGCTTTGAAATCAGGCGCCCACCTGGAGAACAAGGGAATACATTTCAAGGTCAGCTATCAGGCGCCCACCTGGATAACAAGGGAATATATTTCAATATTCGGCAATCAGGCGCCCACCTGGATAACAAGGGAATACATTTCAAGTTTTGAAATCAGGCGCCCACCTGGAGCACAAGGCAATACATTTCAAGGTCAGCTATCTGGCACCCACCTGGATAACAAGGGAATATATTTCAAGTTTCAGCAATCAGGCGCCCACCTGGATAATAAGGCAATACATTTCAAGCTTTGAAATCAGGCGCCCACCTGGAGAACAAGGGAATACATTTCATGGTCAGCTATCAGGCGCCCACCTGGATAACAAGGGAATATATTTCAATATTCTGCAATCAGGCGCCCACCTGGATAACAAGGGAATACATTTCAAGTTTTGAAATCAGGCGCCTACCTGGAGAACAAGGGAATACATTTCAAGGTCAGCTATCTGGTGCCCACCTGGATAACAAGGGAATACATTTCAAGTTCTGAAATCAGGCGCCCACTTGGAGAACAAGGGAATACATTTCAAGGTTAGCTATCAGGCGCCCACCTGGATAACAAGGGAATATTTCAAATTTTAGCAATCAGGCGCCCACCTGGAGAACAAGGGAATACATTGCAAGTTCAGTAATCAGGAGCCCACCTGGAGAACAAGGGAATACATTTCGAGTTTTGGCAATCAGGCACCCACTTGGAGAACAAGGGAAGTCATTTCAGATTATAATGCAAGTTCAGCAGTCAAGAGAGGCCGACGAGTTAAGTCAGAAATGAAGAAACATCAGAGGAAGCAAGTCAACAAGAAGGCAAGGCGACAAGAGCAAGCCTGAAGTTCTAGATAAGATTTTGTAATTCATAGACTAGTTTAGTCTAGCTTCTTATTTTCTTTTGACACAGTGTAATAAGGAGGTCGGAAAGCAGTAGTAACAGCATGCAACAGTAGTAACAGCAAAATTACGATCCCATGGTAGTCCCAGCTACCAAAACTTCCCGAACTACATTAACCTGATTCTCTATTAGCCAGGGATATGTAGGAAACCTTTGAAGCAAAGGTTCGGTTAAATCTTTCAAAAAAATGCTTCACACGGAGTAGCTAAACGGGCAAAAATCGCTCGTATCCGCTCACTTTATCTTTGCACAAAAACCCTTCGTGTTTTCGGACAAAGAGGGGCACCTGCGAGCACGTGATTTTTGCTTCACGAAAACTACTCCAAAAGAAATCAAAAATAAAACAAATTTCCTCTGTGTACAATTTTGAGAATTTGCTTGACACTTTTTTGGATAATTATTTGTACTTTGTCCGTAAATGTTTATCTTGTTTTAATTAATTAAAAATACAAAAACAAAAATTATGTTGCATGCACATTTAGGATTTAATTGTGCACTTAGGAATTAACTGAACCATGTTTTGTTTTTAAAAGAAAGAAAATCACAAAAATATGTATTTGTTTTATTTTTGTCATTTAATGTACAAATATGTGTTTTAGTTTTAATTAATGTTTAACATTGTGTGTTAATTATTATTAAAGATTAATTAATATCTTTTTAAGTTAATTTTGATTTTTGCAATTTCATATAGGAATTTTGGTATTTAGGAATTAAAAAAGAAAATGAAAGAAAAAAGGAAGAACAATTGAAATATAGAACAAATCGGATTGGGCCATCATTTTTCTAATCCAAAATCAGGACCAAAATCGACCCAGGTCTGGTCCATCTCCAGGTTGTCCAAACGGCGCCGTTTTGGTCATATTTGATCTAGGCCGTTGATCTCAAATTGATCAATGGCCAAGATCAACCCTCTCCTATCCATTCTTTTACCCGACCCATTACCCGGTTCCCACCGACCTCCCAACTTAGACCAAACAGCATCGTTTCTCTTTGGTAAAATGATCCAGGCCGTTGATCGTGGTTGATCCAACGGCCAGGATCAAACATCCACTCTACTATATAAACCTAAAATAATTACCCATCCCCCCATAGCCAGACCCCTTCGTCTCTCTCAGCTACCTCAGAGACGCCCCCATGAAACCCTAGCGCCGCCCCCACTTACCTCCGCCGTAAACCCGGCGGCCGGAGGTCCAACGGCCACCATATTAACACTCCTAGTGCACCTTGACCCCCTCAAAATGAATCCCTTACCCGTTTAGCTCGAATCATCACTAACCGTCTCGAATCTTCAATTGAAGATTCGAGCAAAAACCCCAATTCATCCAATGAACCCCAAACTTACCCCAATTACCCACCAGACCACCCTCGTCCCAAATACCATGGTAGTATCGTTCAAATCGAACCCGAGTTACTCAAATTTAAATCAAGCAAAATCCTAGAAAATAGGGGAAATTGGTATGAAAAGAAATTTGAGGTCGTAGCCGGCCTTAATCGTGTGCTCTCAATCGAGAACACTCGATTAAGGCCCGTTTCGGCTTCAAGCATAAGGCAAAAAATTCGAGTCAGGGTTGACGGAGCAAAGTTCGTTGGGTCTGATTCCGGGTATCTTTTCTATTTTTTCCTTTTCTTTTCGATTCTTTTGTTGTTGTTTTTGGTCTGTTTAAAGCTAGTTGTAATTTGTGTTTGGTCAACTAGCTTCTTCATCCTCTGTTCTATAGTTGTTGTTACCAGTTTTAGGTTCAGTGGTATTTTATTTGATTGATCTCGTATTTGCTTGGTTACTTTGTCTCTTCCTTCTCATCGGACCGTTTATTTGGTCCAGTTTTATCAGAATTTCTGGTTATTGTCGATTATCACTACTGACTGTGTGAATCATTCAAAATAACTTCATCAATTAGTTCGTCTTGGTTGTTTAATTTTGTTTGGGATTCTGCCTTCTTCTGTTTTGTTGAGATGATTCGAGCTATTCAATATCAGTAATTTTCTTGTACGAAAATGTGATGTTCCTATGAGTTGTTCTGATAGTAGTAATTCAAAGGCTTTCAATGTGTGTATTTATTTTGATCCCCTGAATCACTGAATCTCTCATCTTTTTGTTTGATCTAGCTTAAGTTCAGTGTTTGTTTGAGTTGGCTAAGTTACATAATAGGTTTAGGGTCTGATGTGAATTGAACCTAGGATCACTTTTGAGCCTTAAGTTTATTCCGTTAGATCACAGTAAATTCATGAACATCAGGGGGTATTTTGGGAACTAAAAAGAGTTAAAAATTATAGTTAATGAGTGGTCTGCAGTAAAGTATTAGTATAGTATTAAGATATTGTTTTATCCATTAGTAGTGGGATAGGGAAACATAGTAGCATGGGGGTTTAACTTGAATAGTATAGCCTGCCCATAACCCCTTGATTAAAAAGAATGAAACATAAATTAGTGGGGAACAAAGAACCTAAAAGAAAACAAAGACACTTAGGAGTGGGGTGATATGGGTGATGGGCAGAATGTTTATGAGGGTCTTGAGGTTTAGAAAGCTGTGACTACGCAGGTTGGTTTGTGGTTATAAGTAGAAGGAATTCTAATAAAAGAAGGGCTGGCTTTTACCTCAAAGAGTTCAGTAATTATAGAGTGAAAACAGGGCTGGATTTTAAAACCAAAAGTTCAGAGATAGAAAGTTTAAGTTGGCGGGATTTGGACACTGGAAAAAGTCCAGAGTTTAAGAGAGCAATATAGGCTGGATTCTAGACATTAGATATTCGGTTAGTAAAAGAGTGAAATTTGGCTGGATTTTCTAACAAGAATTCAGAGATAAAAAGTTTAAGTAGCCTGTTTTCTTACAATTATTTTTCAGAGAGTCTAGGCTGAATTTTTATACTAAAAGTTCAGGTAGTTTGAGAGTGTTTCTGTTTTGGTGTTAAAGAATAGAGAATCAGAACTGTTCTATTACATCTCTTGCATCTGGTTCCCTTCTATTTCTGCATGTGATTGCACTTTGGTTTGCTGGGTTTCAAGTGGTATTTCCTGGGTTGTGCTATTGGATTAGCTGTTACTGTTTCATTGGGTATTGCTGAGTTTTAAATCTGTCACTGGGTTGTTTTGTTTACTGATTGTTGCTGGTTGTTGCTGTTGTTGTATGCTACTGCTACTCTGCTGATCTTCCTCTTCTTTTGCTTCCAATACCAGGTACATGGCTATAACTTTGCAAATGTTGTAAGCTGAAACATGAAGCATGAATATACATGAAGAGTTGAAGTTATAAATTTGATTTAGTTTCTTTTTTTTTTACTGATTGTACTTAGGTCATTCTATATACTATTGATATGAAAATTTCGGCCACTTTGTATAACTGGATAGTTTTTATAGTGATGTAGTCAATAATGTTCTGTTATTTTAGCTTAGTCATTAGGTAGTATATGTTCAAAGGCATGTCAAATAGAATCCGGTCCAATAGACAATTTTAATTACCATGACAATCTCATTTCAGCATTCAATGGTTTGAATTTAGGATTAAAACTAGACCTCGAAGTTACCTCATTCCAATTGATTGCTTTTTTCTAAAACTTGCAGTAGTTTGCTTAATCAGTTACTATCAGCTTATATTTCTGCATTGCAAAACTGTGAATATGTGTAGAGGAATACATTAACTAGGCCCAATATTGGAGTAAGATGGCCCAGGTCTCGTTTAATACTGCACGCGTTGGACCTGGACCCTTGATTTGCAAACGGACTACCCATATGCATGTTTATATTCTGATTTAACAAACTGTGTTCGGAACCCGACTATAGCAATTCTTAAGCATGTAAATTAATTAGGATCTCTTTCTTCTTTCATTTTTAGAGGCGAACTTAATAGAAAAAATGTAGTCACTTTAGGATGATCCTTTTAAAAGAAACGAGATGAGCCTCGCCAAATAGAACGCACAAGTTGCGGGGCCCTCAATAAATGGATATAATAATTGGATAGACTTCGGGATCCGCCGCTTAGTGAAATTCACGGCTTTTTCCATAAAATAACAATGCGTTAGTCTCTTTAGGCGCGCACTTTAAATAACCTTACCTTCTTAAACATGGGTGCGCATTTATGCGACCCAAATCTAAATCTCAACGAAGTCGAAATGCGTCGACAAATCACGGATCCATTGATTGTGACGTGGTTCGGGATGCATTTCCATGACGTTGCAATTCTTTTAAATAATAAATGAGACGAGCCTCGCCAAATAAAAATACACAAGCTGCGGGGCCCTCATGAATGTATATATTAAAATGCTTAGATTTCGGGACGGGTTGTTTAGCGAATTTCACGGCCTTCCCCAAAATAATAAGGCGTTAGTCTCTTTAGGCGCGTCTTTAATAATTTTACCTTCCTAAATTCGGGTGTGCATTTTATGCGACCCAAATCCAAATCCCAAAATGTTGAATAAAATGTGTCGAGGATCCGGGTGCATTTCATGTGACGTGATCCAAAAAACATATTTTAAACGACGTTCAATTCCTTAAAAATAATTAAAATTGGCTAAAGGTTAAAATTTGCACATAAGTTAAAGCATGTTATAAATCAGATAAATAAGCCGAATATGACAGTTGAGCGACCGTGCTAGAACCACGGAACTCGGGAATGCCTAACACCTTCTTCCAGGTTAACAGAATTCCTTATCCGGATTTCTGGTACGCAGACTGTTAAATAGAGTCAAACCTTTCCTCGATTCGGGATTC
>MU686267.1:4949-43519 GCA_026770625.1 Nicotiana glauca | reverse complement strand
TTGATTCGTTTAACTTCTAATACTTGTTAATCACCCTTATGCACCCTTGTATCACTTAAGATCAATAGGATTAACTTCTTATCATCTCAAGGATAATTCCTTATTGGATTTGTGTTAACTAACATATGGAATAAACTAACGCGTGTGTATATGGGTTGTAACAGGATGTCGTTGTCCTAGTTGAACGTACTAAGTTTGTGGGTGCTATGATCATCTACAATTCGCCTTTGGGGCAAGATATCGTGAAATAGTATCGGAGATGCAACTATCAGATATCGCAGGGTGCGATGGTTTAGGATTGAATCAGTATTTCAAATGTTGACGGTTCGAGAAAGATGACCTTCGGAAAAGTTTGGAGTTGGTAGCAAATTGTGGATTCAAGTTCTATGAAGATAAATTTATTTAAGGATTCTGTGAAGATAAATTTTATTAAGGCAATGACTGAGCAGCAAAATATGAGAAGGACATGTGGGAAGGGTCAGGCGGAGTTTTAAACTTCTAAAAGGCCAGGCTTAAGGAGCGCAGGCCAAGCAGTTGATTAAAGAAGTGAGTTTGCCCAAAGTGGGAGAGCAGCGGAGCTGCGTAGGGGCTTGGTGATATGGTGACTATGTGCCTTGATGAGAGTCTGGAACAATTTGAGAATATTGGTGCTTGGTTATTGGGGTCTACGGATCTAATTTGAAGTAGGGATTCTTGTGCTGCCGGAGATTTAATATAATGGAAATAAGTCGCTTAAATGAAGAAGGATGTAGCATGACTTTGAATTGAAAGGATGTTGTCGCACACTTAAATGATGTCCACGAGGGGTAAATGGACCTGTGTAGCTGGAGAGTGAGTTCAGACTCAGGAAGGGTCATTGATGTCGTAGTGATTGTCCCATGTGCAGCAGTATTGGAAGATGCCAGGGAGAGCCTTCTACAGGTGGATTACCCAAGTGAACAGGTTAGTAGTTGCGTAGTTGGCGAGACTTCTGCAAAGAGTTTTATCGGATATGTGGTAAAGAGTTCGGTCGTGCGATTGCATTGGGTGAATCAGAGTATAAAAGAATGGGGCTTTGCGGAAGGAATCCGAGAATTTATGCGGTTGATCGCGCAAGGTTATGTCGATGAAAGCTAGGGAATCTTGGTGAATTCTAGAATTGTGAAATAATGGCTTCAAGCTAAGTGGGAGAGTCCCACCGCTTATGATTGGGTAGCATGGTTAACTACTTGCAAGGTTTCTGGTTATTAGCATATTGATGGGTTATTTCAGCTGCGGGGAAAGACCACAAGTGGTATTCTGAGCAAAGGAATTATTAAAGGTGCGCTATCGTTGGACTTATTGGTCCATGTTCAGACATGGGGAAAGATTCAGGATTTTGCGTTGTATAGATGCGGGTTCCAAGAGAAGTGATTCGGCAGGCTCTTCTCCAAAGGGGGTATTCAGGTGATGGAAGACTCATGGAGTTGATTATATTCGGGGCCAAGTCAGAGCAGGTGGCTCTTAGTAACGGCCTTAGTGGATTCAAAGGGGTCAAGTGTGGTGCCTAATGGTTTCGAGCCTATAGGTACGGTTAAGGACCAAGCTTGGTAAGAGGCATAGAATGTTCTATGATGTTTTGACTTGCGGTGTAGCATTTGAGAGATATGAAACAGTTCGTGGGATTTGAGACAGCAAGGTCTCGTGATTCAAGGTCACTCGAGATGAGTGCAGATGGAGTATGTTATGTGTTGGATGGAATTAGTATTATTTCTAAGGAAATCGGGGTGAATCGAAAGAAGGTAGATTGGTTAGCCCTAATTTAGTTGGCATGTTGGTCGTAGAGATCAGCTCTTTCAGCAAGATTAAGTTATGCAAGTGAATTGCAGCAGGGCATATGAAGCTTGTCAGCCACCGTAATTGATATTACTCTGAAGCATTCTACTGTTGTGGCTCGTTATATGGAAGCAGATTCCGAAAGGGCTATGGTGGCTTAGACCACTACTTAGAGATTTGCATGTTCTACGATTATGAGAATTCACCTATGTGATATTATGGATCTTCTGAAGTGAGTTAAGTGAAAAGTTTTCATATGATGAAGTGTTAACCTATTAGTGGTTCCAGAGTTGTAATGAAAAGCATGTTCTATCATATATTGGCATATTGGGTGCAGTGAGTAGCATGAAATTTGAAGTGAAGACCGAAGTTGCAGTTCGGTGTTGACAAGGATGTCGCGAGCTCGGATGAGCAGGAAAGGAGTTTTGATGATTAAAGATTTAAACCAAGTATTAAGGTTTGCAATAATGTTGTTAAATCGAGAATATATGCCTGGAGAGCACTCAGTTACTGGGTTGTGGACTATGAATGAGTACTCCGGTTATGACGGTTGTTCTTGTGTGTTACGAGAAGGGGGAAATTAGTATGGACCTTTAAAAGGCTATTGGATAAGTTTGATATGATCAGGATCAACTTGAGGTCGGCGGATGGATTTAAATATGAATATGGGCTCTATGTCAGGCCAGTCATGTTCATTTCAGTGATGCGCTCCTTATGGAGTAGTCAGGGTATTATTTCGTTGTTAGATATTTCATGTAGTGATGCATTGCGCCGTGCGAGTTATGAGACGGCTTGAGAAATTGCTTATGTGTTGAGGATCCGCGTAGAAGTGATGTTTTATGAGCAAGATGGCTCTTGAGATTCAGTTTGTATATCGCACCTCAGTGTGCTTGAGTTTGTAGCTTATGACGCTATATGTTCCCTCATGGATGTTATTATGCACTTAGCGTGTTTGTGACCAAATTCGATATCTTGTTGTAATGAGCAATTTAGCTTGATGCATATCTCCTTATGTGAGTTTTACGTGTGGATCGGTTGGCACGCCACCATAGGTATGTTATTTGGATCGGGTGGCACGCCGCCATGGTTATGTTGTTTGGATTGGGTTGCGCGCCGCAACAGCGTGATATTCAGTATAGTTCCCTATATCTGTTTATTGTGTTCTGTTTCCTATTTTCTGAAGGAAGCTCATATTAGTTTTGCGCCCGCGTCGCATGGATGATTCGCGAGTGGGGTAATTGAAACTTCCTTTTCAGAGTTCATTTTCCTTTTGTATCGCATTCTAATTGGTAGCCTATTGGCACATTGTGGCATCATATGAGACTTTTGATTTTGTCTGGGGTTGCTTATTCCCTAAGTAGTTCGTACTGGGTGAAGCGAGATTTTTGGATTAGGATCCGTGCAATCCGATTATATGAAGTACATTATGGAGATAAGACCATTATTTGGTCCTGAATGAGGTGATGGCTCTGTCAGGGGTATAGACCGAATGATTTGTTGACTCGGCAGTTGGTTATGAATTTCTTCACATCTCTTTCGTCGTGGCGGTATTGTAAAGGTTAGAATAAGACTTATGTAAGTCATGTTTGGGTACAGCGTGTAGTAATTGATATGGTAATGATATGTTGGAAATAGGTTGGGCATAGAATTCTGGATGTTGGAATTGGGCTCTAAGGCTTATTTGCTTGAACAAAAGCGAATATCTTCAGAATTGATCAAGCTGATGTGCTCAACTGAATTGTGGTGGCATAAGAAGGTGCATGAGAAGTTAAACAGTGATTTCAGAATACTTCAGTGTAGTTCTCAACATGTTCGAGGACGAACGTATGTTTAAGTGGGAGAGAATGTAATGGCCCGATCGGTCGTTTTGAGTTCTAGCACTCCGTTCCACAATCGGAGGCCAAGAGCAGCTTCGTTTCAGGTATTATGACATGTACGCGTGGTCGAAATTGAATGTCAGGAAATTCAGAGTTGATTTGGAGAGGGAAATCTTGTTTCACAAGCTTAAAGTTGAAAGAATGAACTGAGATTGGATTTTAAAGTAAACGACCTCGGAATTGAGATCTGAAGGTTCCAGCAGGTTCGTATGATGATTTCGGACTTGGGCGTATGCCCGGATTGGGTTTTGGATAATCCGGGAGCGTTTTGGCACCTATTGTGGAAGATAGCATTTTGGAAGAAATTTCTTAACTTTGGCTTGAAGTGCATTAAAGTGTTACCGATGTTCGTTTGGGATTTCGAGACTGTGAATAGCTCTGTATGGTGATTCTGGAGTTGGGGGCATGATCGGAAGTGAATTCGGAGGCCCATAGGTCATTTTGAAGCCATTTGGCTAAGGATAGAAATTTGAAGGTTTTTGAGAAGTTTGACCAGAGATGGATTTTTTGATATCAGGGTTGGAATTCGATTACGAAAGTTGGAATAAGTCTGTAATGTCAAATATGACTTGTCCGCAAAATTTGAGGTCAATCGGACGTGATTTGATAGGTTTAAACGTCAGAAATAAAAGTTGGAAATTTTGAAGTTCATTAAGTTTGGATTGGAGGTCGATTTATGATTTTAGCGTTGTTTGACGTTATTTGAGTCCTCGAACGAGTCCGTAATGTATTTTAGGATTGTTGGTATGTTTGGTTGGGGTCTCGGTGGACCCATGTGGATTCCAGATGGTTAACGGATCAAATTTGGAATTTTGAAGAGGGCTGAAGGATCTGGTTGCTAGTATTTTTGCTTCTGCGGTCCGCAGAAGCAGCCCCGCAGAAGCGGAAAGGGAGCCGCAGAAGCGGATTTGGCTAAGAAGAGAAGGTGCCGCAGATGCGGTCATGCTTCCGCAAATGCAGGACCTCACCTGCGGTAGAGTGGTCGCAGATGCGGAATGAGGGGCAGCTGGAGCGGACTGCAGATGAGGTCGATGTTTCGCAGAACCAAGATTGGGGTGGCCAAGGGAGGACCACATATGCCGCACTTGGACTGCACCTGCGGAACCGCAAGTGCGAAAAATGCTGGGACAGAATGATTGTTTAAAATCGGGATTTTTGCCATTTCTTCACTCATTTTGTTGGCTTGGGCGATTCTTGGAGGAGTTTCAAGAGAGGATCTTCATCATTAATGATAAGGTAAGTTATCCCCACCTATTTTGAGTTAAATACATCAATTATGTAAGGATTTGATCATGAAAATTGTAGAAAAACTTGGGGCTTGAGGGAAGACCTAGAAAATTATTGTTCTTGGAATTTGACCACGATTTTGGGTATGAAATTTAGAGAAAATCATATATTTGAGTTCGTGAGTTTATGGGTAAAGTTTATCTTCGAAAAATTTTGGAATCCGGGCATGTGGGCCCGAGGGCATTTTTGTCAACTTTTCGATCGCAGCTAGGAATTTCTATAAATTAGATTGTAATGAATGATTGAGCATATATTAATGGATTTGCGTAACCGTTGGCTAGTTTTGGAGCGAGGTGCATCAATTAGAGTCTTCGAAAGGGCGTGGAATGCCGATTTGCTTCTTCGGAGCGAGGTGAGTCTCCTTTCTAACCTTGTAAGAGGGAATTGTCCCCATAGGTGAAATAATTAATTATGTGCTCCTATTTGTGGGGGCTACGTATGCACGAGGTGACGAGAGTCCATGCGTAGCTACTATTATGTTATTGTCCGGGTAGGTAAGACCCAAAGGCATGTTATACTTGGATTATTTATGAACCCATTGATAGCTTGAATTGCGTAAATCACATTGAACTAGTAAGTGAATTTCTAAAAGGATTAAGCTTCATTTCTTAAAATTTGTTAAAGTAGAATTAGTTTTATTTGGATAAATATTCCCCGATAAGTTCTTAATTGACTGATTGACCATGTATCTTTATGTGTACCTGCTCGCATGCATGATTCGCGAGTAGGGTATGTGTTTATTTATGGAACGGGCCGAACACCTCGGCAGATTAAATAGATGCATCTATGGTTCGGGCCATTCGACCCTCGGCAGTGCACAGCTTACATTTCTGTTGGATCGGGCCGTCGCCTCAGTGTAATTTGTGCATAGTATTTGTCGCTTGAGAATTTTAAACGTGAAAAATGCCCTTCGTGGCTTGATATAAATTGATAAGATAATAAAGAGTAAACCTTGAAAATCCTTGATTATTTGTTGAAGGTGTTTACCTATTTTCCGGCTTCGTGAATTAGAACTGCTATATAAATCCATGATTTCCTCACATTGTTAGTATATTGTCAATTGACCCCTAGTAAGTGTCGAAGTTGACCATCTCGTCTCTACTTCTTCGAGATTAGGCGGGATACTCATTGAGTACACGTTGTTTACGTACTCATACTACACTTCTGTGCATTTTTGTTGCACAGGTATATGTACCTCTAGCAGCCTACTGAGCGTAGCAGCGCGGATGATTTTGGGACTAGGAGAGTTGCATTATTCGAGGCGGCCCGCTGTTAGTGTAGTCCCTTTCGGCATATTGTATTTATTTCATGTCTACTTTATTTCGGATGGATGTTGTATTTTATTTTCCTATCAGTAGATGCTCATGCACCTGTGACACCGGGTTCTGGGAGGATTTTGGATTATTCAGTATTAAGTCCTTTATGGACTTTACGTTCATTTTTGTAAAATCTTTATTGTTTAATATTCAACGTATAAGAAAAATGATTTCCGCAAATACTAAAATCGGAATTTGATTATACATTCTTGGTTGTCTTGCCTTACAGCGGTGTCCGGCGCCACCACGACCCTCAGTGGATTTTGGGTCGTGGAACCCGCAATCCACATAGGACTGGGGTGGGCTGATCATTATAAGGCCCATCAAAATAGTGGGCTAACCCAGCCTAGCCCTTCAATTGCTATAGCCCACGTGGGTTGGGTTGGTCTAGCCCCCCCCCCCTCCCCATATTGACAGCTCTAGTATTTGAGGTTTATTGAAGAGAAGCCTTAAATACTTGATGAGTTCTCCTTAGGTAGCATATGGATGTTGTCTCGTTAAACCACTTCAGTAAAAGCCGTTCGGGATATAATCTGGTCTAAGGGAAATAGAGCGCAACGCATGCTTTAAAACCCAAGGTCTTTAAGTCGAAGGATGCTTCAGCTTTTTCCATCGAACATCTATAAGAGATTAGTGTGAGACATAAATCAAAAACAAAGAGGGTTATACCTTAGCAATAATAGCATTGGAGCATCGATATGTTCCAATTGCTTGGAAGTTCCTCGCCTTCCATGGTGCCAAGTTTATAGGACCCTTTGCCTACCACTCTGAGGACGTGGCACGGTCCTTCCTAGATTGGGCCTAGCTTCCCTTCATTCTGGTTTTTAGTGTTGAGAGTGACTTTCCTTAGGACTAAGCCATCGACTCTGAAGTATCGAAGGTTTGTTCTCCTATATTAATATCTCTCGATCCTCTATTTTTGGGCGGCCATTCATACTAGTGCAACCTCTCCCTTTTCATCCAGTAGCTCGAGGGCTATAGTCATAGCCTCATTGTTTGATTCCTTAGTGGCATGCCAAATTCTGGCGCTTCGCTCTCCGACCTTGACCGGTATCAGAGCCTTTGACCCGTATACCAAAGAGAATGGTGTCTCTCCTGTGCTTGGCTTCGAAGTTGTTCAGTATGCCTATAGTACTTCGGGCAATACCTCTCTATTTTCCTTTCGCATTTTCTAACCTCTTTTTCACATTTGGATGATGGTCTTGTTTGTGGACTCGTCTTGTCCATTTGCACATGGGTGATAGGGCGTCGACAGGATTCTCTTGATTTTATGGTCTTCGAGGAACTTCGTCACCTTGCTGCCTATGAACTGCTCCCCATTATCACATGTAATCTCAGAGGGAATCCCAAATTGACATATGATGTGATCCCAGATGAAGTCAATAACTTCTTTTTCTCTTATCTTCTCGAAGGCCTGTGCTTCCACCCATTTTGAGAAATAGCCAGTCATGAATAGAAAAAATGTGGCTTTACCTAGCATCATTAGTAGGGGGCCAACGATGTCCATCCGTCATTTCATGAATTGCCATGGTGATAATACTAAATGTAGCATTTTGCCGGGTTGGTGAATCATTGGCACAAACCTTTGGCATTTGTCACATCTTCGAATGAATTCATTGGTGTCCTTCTCCATGTTATCCCAATAGCAGCGTGCCCCGATCACTTTTCGAACCAGAGAATCGGCACCGAAATGATTTCCACAAGTGCCCTCATGCATTTCTCGAAGTATATAATCGGTGTCCCCTGGTCCCAAGCATACTGCTATAGGTCCGTTGAAGGTCCTTCTATATAGCGTTCCATTCTTGTCGAGTGAAAATCGAGCTGCTTTGGCTTGGAGGGCCCTCGATTCCTTTGGGTCTGTGGGTAGCTTCCCGTTATTCAAATAATCGATGTACTTATTCCTCCAATCACATGTTATACTTGTCGAGTTGATCTTGGCATGGCCTTCTTCAATCGCCAACTTAGACAACTGTATAACAGCCCCTAGGAGTATATCATCTTCTTCGACGGATGACCCCAGATTCGCGAGTGCGTCGGCCTTACTGTTCTAATCTCAAGGAATATGGACCATAGTCCACTCTTTGAAATGATGCAATATGGCCTGAAGTTTGTCTAAGTATCTTTGCATCCTGTCTTCTCGAACCTTGAAGCTCCCATTTACTTGGTTAACTACCAGAAGGGAGTCGCATTTTGCTTCGACGACTTCTGCCCCTAGGCTCTTGGCCAGCTCGAGACCTGCAATCATAGTCATACTCAACCTCGTTGTTAGTGAATTTTAGAGTTTTTATAGATAGCCTAATCATGCCGCCCGTAGGCAGTTTCAGAATGATGCTGAGCCCGGACCCATTTACGTTCGAGGCACCATCGGTGAATAGGGTCCATACCCCCGATGATGTGCCTATTTCTAGCAAGATTTCTTTCTCTACCTCGGGCACGAGGACAGGCATAAAATCAACTACGAAATTTGCCAAAATTTGGGTCTTGATAGTCATCCGGGGTTGGTACTCGATATCGTACGCTCCGAGCTCAATGGCCCATTTGGCCAATATGGCCGATAATTCGAGCTTGTGCTAGATGTTTCAAAGAGGGTATGTTGTTAAAACACATATATGATGGCATTAAAAATAATGTTTTAATTTCCAAGATACACTTATTAATGCAAGAGCTAATTTTTCTAAGTGGTGATACCTGGTTTCAACATCTCCTAGAGTCCGACTTACGTAATAAACAAGGAAGTGCGTACCTTGTTCTTCCTGAATCAATACACCTCTTACCGCTACTTCAGATACGTCCTGATACAAGTACAATGTTTCATCTTCCTTTGGAGTGTGGAGCAAAGGCAGGCTCGAGTGATACTGCTTTAACTCCTCTAAAGCACGTTGGCATTCCAGAGTCCACTCAAAGTTATTTTTCTTTTTGAGAAAAGAGAAGAAATGATGACTCCGATCTGATGATCTTGAGATTAATCGGCCTAATGCCGCTATCCGCCCGGTCAGCCACTGTACGGCCTTCACATTTTTCACCACCGTAATTTCTTCGATGGCTTTGATTTTGTTGGGTTAATCTCGATGCCCCTATTTGACACCATGAAGCCTAAAAATTTGCTTTATCCTACTCCAAAGGCACATTTCTCGAGGTCGAGCTTCATGTTGTAACTTTTGAGGATATCGAATGTTTCCTACAAATGGCTCAAATGGTCCTCTGCACGCATGGACTTAACTAGCATATCATCAATATAAAACTCCATAGATTGGCCTATTGGATGTTCGAACATCTTATTTAACTAGGCGTTGGTACGTAGGTCCTGCATTTTTTTGCCTGAAGGGAATTACGTTATAACAATATGTACCATACTTCGTGATGAACAAAGTCTTTTCCCTGTCCTCTAGGTTCATTTGAATTGGGTTACACGTAGAATAGGCATCAAGAAAAGTGAGGATCTCGTGGCTAGACGCCGCATCGATCAGGAGATCGATATTGGGAAATAGAATAAGTCTTTGGGTCATACTTTATTCAAGTCTTTATAATCTATGCACATTCTTAATTTATTTCCTTTTTGGGGAACACCAATACATTAGCCAACCATTCGGGGTATTTTACCTCCCTAATTGATCATATCTTGAGGAGTTTTGTTGGCTCATCTTTGATGAATGCATGTTTTACCTCAGATTGAGGATTCCTTTTTTGCTTCACTAGTTTGAACCTAGGATCGACACTTAGTCGATGGGTAGTTATTTCCGACAAGATCCTTGTTATGTCTAAATGGGACCAAGAAAAGCAATCAACGTTGTCAATAAGAAATTGGATGAGTTTTTTCCTGAGTTTAGGGGTTAATCCCGTTCCCAGGTATACCTTTTTATCCGGAAGATGCTTGATCAAGACGACCTGTTCGAGTTCTTCGACCATTGATTTTGTTGCATCCGAATCCTCAGAAGTAATGTAGGTCCAAAGAGTGAGGAAGTGTTCTTTGTTATCTTCGTTCGAATGCTCATAGACCACCTATTCCTCGGGAGTCGGCATGTTTCCTGACTCATCCCAGACGGAGGGAGTCGATGTTGGTGCCATGTCATTTACCGCGAACATCTCCTTTGCTGCACCTTGTTCTTCGTACACCATTTTTCCATCTTCTGTTGGGAACTTCATCATCTGGTGAAGAGTTGAGGGTACCGCCCCCATGTTGTGTATCCACGGTTTCCCAATTAAGGTAGTGTACCTTATGTCACCTTCGATGACATGAAATTTGGTATCTTGAACTGTACTGGACACATTGACTGGGAGGATGATTTCTCCTCTTGTTTTCTCACTTGCTAGGTTAAATCCATTGATGATTCGAGAGGTGGGTATGATCTGATCGAATAATCCGAGATGCTCCACCTCCTTCGACCTGATTATATTGGGCGAGCTACCTGTATCTACGAGCACGCATTTAATTTGAACGTTATTTAACAAAAAATAAATTACCAGTGCATCATTATGTGGTTGGGATGAGGTTACGATATCTTCTTCTCTAAATATAAGAGTGTCCCTAGGTACAAAGCTCTGAACACTTTGGACCGTTTGAATACAGGTCCATGTGGGACATCGGTTTCTCCAACGATCATGAGAATAATGTGCCGAGGTTCTTCTGATCCGTTCTTTCCATGAACCCCTATATCGTTGTTTTTGAGTGCATTTGCTGAGTTAGACATTTTTCGGCCTGGAATCAAAGATCCTTGGACAAGAAAATGTGTGAAGAATAACTTATGTTTTCAGGAAACTAGCACCAAAGCAATCATTATTATTTTTAGCCCCACGGTGAGCGCCAAACTGTTTACCTTGAAAATGATAACTACAATTATATTTGATTGTGTGGTTCTAAAAATACGTAATTTATTTTAATACCAGTTGTTAGGCAATAAATAAAGAGAATAAGCAAAGCATACCAAAGTTGTCACAAAATCGAGCCTCGAGTTAGTCGGTGCAGTGGCTTCGATGCTTGCTTAGGGTAGTTGGCAGTGAGCTTATGTGATGTTCTAAACGTCAATACCATACAAGAGGGGGGTGATTTATGTGGTACCTAATTTTTGCACTAGAAGAACCTGGTTCTTCTAGGTGTTCTAACAACTACTGTTTGCGGAATTAAAATACAGAAATAAAGAACACAGAGATTTTTACGTGGAAAACACCTGGCTCAAAAGGTGAAAAAACCACGATCTACTACTCAGTAGGATTTTTCCAAACTTCCACTAAAATTACTGAGCCAAAAACAGCATTTACAAACTCTTGTAAACCTAAGGATTAAACTTTAATCCCAGTGTGGCACACAGCCTCAACTGTTGCGACAACTTCAAGTTAACTCTGACTTGAATACTCAAAGTACCTAACACAATTGCTTCTATAAAAGCTTGAAAGGTAAAACTTTAAAACATCTACTACAATTGAACTAGAAATAAAGAAAGACACATAAAACTCTTTATGGAGCTGGTTCTTCAATCTTTTTCATGTAGCTTCAGGTTTGCACACTTGAATCACACACGAATTGCTTGCAAAAAGCCTTGCTATTTTGCTCCCAATTCACGTTTAACTTCTACATTTTTGTGCAGCTTGTAAAAGAGAACAATTCAATTATTTATTAGGTTAGTAATTAGAGTTTGATTGTGACTCAATTTCTGATCATCCATTGAGTTTGAGTCCTAGACCAATCCAAACTCCAACCCTTATCCGGATGTGTTATCTTCTCATAAGGAGACTTCTTGTCCTTATCCCATATGCAATCTTTTCAATCAGTTCAGAAGATATTGCTGCTTGATCCCAAAGACTTATCTTCTTCACGTGCATCTCATGTGCATGGGCCATAACCACTGTGTCTCCTAAGATGGACCTGGTCCTTTACTGAGTTCATTTGTCATTCTTCAAAAGTTCAACTGAGCTGGGCCAACAAATTCCCCTTTTTTGATGATGACAAACTTTGTGCTTTTACTGATCAGAGAACCTATGGAACTCAGCTAAATTATCAACACTTGAAAATTTTAACTCATCATTAAGGGCCAGATTTAATTAGGTCATAAACATCATTGTTTCAGAAAATAGACACAATTTCATCTTAAGCACAATATCTTCCCCCTTTTGGCGTCATCGAAAAGTTGCATAAAATGTGAATCCCAGATTGTAATAGTTACTCATGGCCACTGGGGCAACAGCAGGTGAAAGCATGGTTTAGTGAAACAATAATTAAACTTGACAAAAACTTAACTATGGAGAACAGAATCATCACAAAACAAGAGAAAAGCAGATAGTCATTGATAGTAAATGCTTCTACAACCAGTCCACAAAAAGAAAGAAAAACATCCAACCATGAGCAAAAACAAGTAAAGAAAAATCCCTAATCTGGGTCACTAGGGGGTTACTAGACTGGTTCAAGGATAGTGCTGGAGGACCTAAGGCTTGGAGGAACTAGAGGGTTGGGATTGGAGAAGATTGAGCATTGTATGAAGCATCCCTTCACCCTTTTCCTTTTCTTTTGCTAGCTCATCTTTCAGGCTATTCCTCTTATTTTCAAGTTCAGCAACTCGAGCCTTGAGCCTAGCAATCTCAGCATCCTTTGTCCCACACTCTTGAACCAAAGCCCTAACCTTGCTGTTCACTGGAATCTTCAAAGATGAACCAGGTTCAACTGGGGCTACATTGAGGAGATAGTCACAAGCCTGTAGGGTTTTGACACCAAAATGGTCTTTGCTAGAGGCCATCTCCCATTTCTTCAAGGGAACATTCAACATATCCAGCACAGTAGTCAGTATGAACTCATAAGGAGTAGCATGAGCCTTGGAGCCATTTATGACCCTATCCAGCAGCTTGACAGTAAAGGCAGGCTAGTTAATTTGCTTTCCTCTCACAAGGCATTCCAAAAGAACCAAGTCCATGTAGTTAGCAGTATGCCTCCTCTCCTGTCTGGCCAGCAGACACTTGTTCACAAATTCAAATATCACCTTGTGCTCAGACTTCATCTCACTCTTCTGTACAAATCTTGCCTCTGGCACATCTTCAGTAGATTCAGTGTCACAAAAGTTCCTGGTGATTTGGAGAGAACTAGGAAGATCATCTAACAGGCCACCTCTGCCTAATGTAGTCATCATAGCCCTCACATGGTATGTCCAGAATTGTCCCCAATTTAGGTACATCAAATTGCACTTGTACTCCCCTAACCACACTGGTGACTACCCCATTTTTCACAGTGGCATTTGCCATGAACTCGATCAGCTCCTTTCTTGCCAGCCTTCCATCCAGTTGTAGAACCATGTCCTTCCAACCTTGTACAGCTAGAGCATCCACCAATCTAATCATGCCTGGCTCCTCCAGGTCTTTCAGCAATCTCCCCTTCAGAATCTTTCTCCTGCCAAAGATGGAAAATCGATCTTGTTCCTTTTCAGACTCCTACTCTTCTTCTTCTCCACTCCACTCTTCTTCTTCTTCTTCAGTAACTTTTACTTGTTTTCCCTTCACTGTAGACCTAGTTCTTTTGGCCAAGGAGGGTTTAGCAGACACAAATTTTGAAGAATTCTTTGCAGGAGTCTTGATTTCTTTTGGTTTGGCAATGGGAACCTCCACAGTTCTCCCTCTCTCTTGATGGACCAGTTCCATCTCCTCTTCTTCTTCTTCAGCAGCCTCAGAACTTTCCACAACCTTTTCTTTTCCTTTTTCCTTCTTCTTTTTTTGCTTGCCTCTAGGGCTTTCTGCAATTTAGCCTCACTTTGCCTTACCCTGCTTCTTGTAGCTCTCACCTTTGGTGCTGAAGGGACAGTAGACTTAGGAGGTGACACCTTGCTCTTATTTGTTAGCTTAGAGGCAGTTGGAGCCTTTTGAGAAGAAGCTTTGCACTTCTTAGGATCATAGCTTGCTCCAACTTTCTTCAGAATGTCAGCCAAGGTTTCTTCCACAGATGGACTAGGTGCATCTTGTTGTTCACTCAGATGCACAAGACCTTCAGCAGCCTCCCCAGATTCACTTCCCCCTGGCTTGTTGCCACTCTCCTCATCTCCTCCACAAATTGCAAGAGTTTTACCTTTATTTTTATTTCCCTTGCTCTTCGATTCTCCCTCACTTACATCTCTCACAGATCCCACCAACACAAACCTATCATCTACTTTCTCCACTACATCAGAAAAAACATAGCATATATTTACCTATTTAGGGTTTTCTTGATTCTTGTCTGATTCAGAAGACCCACATTCTTCACCCTCACTTGCAGAGACAAAAGCTTCAGACTCGGAGCTTGAATCAGATGATTTCTTTTCAGAGTTTTCCCCTCTTTGACTAGCTTTCAATTTTTCGTTTAAGGCTTCTCTCAAAGGGACAGAAACTACAGTTTTCCTGGCTAACATTTTCTGGCGACAAAACCTAGGTTTTGGGTATTCAACAGGAGGTGTGAAGGATGAAGTATTAGGAGATACTGGTGGGGGAGTACCTGGGTTGTCTTGAGGGTTAATCATGGTAGAGAATTTCTGTGAATTTTTGGGAATTTTGGAAATTTTGGAGATGAAAGAGATGATTAGAGTTTTGGAGGAAGTGTGTGACAGTTATGAGCACAAAGAAGAGATTTGGTGTGTATTTAAAGAGGGGTTATGATTAAGGCAGTAACGGCAGCTTTTTTTCAGTAGTCAAATAGAAGTCTAATCTCATTAGAATTCCGGTCTCTTTAGAGATTAATGAGCTACGCTAGTTTTTAGGAAAAAATCCAGTTTTAGTTAGACTCCTAGGATAATGAAACTGGTTTAATGCTCAACGGATAAAATTTCTGGAAGTTTGGTGTAATTAGGACTTCTGCTCATGATTGGTAATTTGATCTTTCTAATTGTGCAAAGTATAGAAACATACCTGAACTTTCTCATGAGCATATACTGATGAACCAGGTTCTTCAAGTAAAACTTCTCTTGATCATGCCTCAAATGTCAGAATAGAAAAACTTTGTAAGAGATTAGTGAGTCATATAAACACATGTCACATGAGTATACTAATTAAAGTATGAGACTGAGTAAGAATTAGTCTAGATATTTACATTGAATTAAGAACTCCTAACCAAATTATTTGTTTTTTCATTTTACGCAAAAAAAATTTCATTGTGCATTCTGAACTGGACCTTTTTAGGTGATCTTAATCATCCCTAATTCCAACATGTTCCTTTCAAAGTTTTATCTACTTAGTGCTTTAGTGAAGATGTCAGCTATTTGTTTATCAGTAGCACAGAATTCTATGGAGATTAACCCTTTCTCATAGTTATCTCTTAAGAAGTGGTGTCTAACATCTATGTGCTTGGTCCTTTTATGATGAACAGGTTTATTTGTCATACTTATAGCACTAGTGTTATCACAAAATATTGGAATACATCCCACTTCAATTCCAAAGTCTACCAGCTGTTGTTTGATCCATAGCAATTGAGCACAACAAGAAGCAGCAACAACATATTCAGCTTCAGCAGTAGATAGGGCTACTGAATTTTGCTTTTTTGTAGCCCATGACACTAGACATGACCCCAGGAAATGTGCCATACCTGAAGTGCTCTTCTTGTCCACTAAGAAACATGCATAATCAGCATCAGCATATCCTACTAGATCAAAATTACTACCTTTGGGATACCAAAGACACAAATCAGTGGTGCCTTTCAGATATGTCAATATCCTCTTGACAGCAGTCAAGTGTGACTCCTTTGTATTTACCTGGAAACGAGCACAAAGCCCTACACTGAAAACAATGTCAGGTCTGCTGGCAGTAAGATACAAAAGTGAGTCAATCATACCCCTATACAACTTTTTATCAACTGATGAACCAGGTTCATCAACATCTAGTTTAGTGGCAGTTGCAATAGGTGTATCTATTTCTTTGTAGTCCTCCATTTTAAACTTTTTGATTAGTTCTTTTGTATACTTCTGCTGATGATCATGGTCCCATTTGGTCTTTGTTTGATCTGTAAACCTAGGAAGAAATTTATTTCACCCATCATACTCATTTCAAACTCACTTCCCATTAATTTTGCAAAGTCCTTACTCAATCTATCAGTAGTGGACCAAATATTATGTCATTAACATATATTTGCACAACAAGGAGGTCTTTACCTTTTTCCCTTAGGATCAAACTGTTGTCAATTTTACCTCTTTTGTACCCATGCTCCAGTAGGAAATTTGATAGTCATTCATACCAAGCTCTTGGGGCCTTATTGAGCCCATATAGAGCCTTGTCCAGCTTGTACACATGCTCAGGACATTCCTTGCTTTCAAATCCTGGAGGTTGTTTCACAAACACTTCTTCCTTGAGGTAGCCATTTAGGCAAGCACTTTTGACATCCATCTGATGGAGAGTGAATTCCATATGTGCTGCAAAGGCAATGAGAAGCCTGATTACCTCTAGTCTTGCAACTGGAGCAAATGTCTCATCATAGTCTATTCATTCCTCTTGGCTATAGCCCTGAACCACCAGCCTTGCCTTGTTTCTTGTAACATTTCCATTTTCATCAAGTTTGTTCCTGAAGACCCGTTTTGTACCAATGACTGATCTGTCCTTGGGTCTAGGACTAGATGTCAGACTTGACTTCTTTCAAATTGATTGAGTTTCTCCTGCATAGCATTGACCCAGTCTGCATCCTGCAAAGCCTCAACAACATTTTTAGGTTCAATAAGAGATAGAAAAGCATCAAAAGCACACAGATTCTCTAGTTGTGATCTGGTTTTGACTCCAGATGTTGGATCAGTGATAATGTTCTCAATGGGATGAGAACTTTGATACTTGTGAGGTTTTACAACCAACTTCTTTTTCTTGGATTTGAAGGATGACCTTACCTGCTTCCCCCTTGCACATGCCTCACAAACTTTGTCTTCCTTGAACTTGATATTAGGTAAACTTACATCCAAGTCCTTGGAGACTAATTTGTTTAGCTGATTTAGACTAACATGACCTAGTCTTTTGTGCCATAGGAGGGAATCATTAACTAACACACTTAAGCAAGTGAGTTCATTTTCTGAAAGAGTTGATAAATCTACAATGTAAATATTGTTAACTCTTTTTCCCTACAAAACAATCTTCTCAGTCGTAAGGTTAATCACAAAGCATTTGGTGGAGGTAAAAGCCACAAGGTTACCTCTGTCACACAGTTGTGACACACTTATTAAACTGTATTTCAAGCCATCTATTAGGTAGGCATTCTCTATGTAATGAGAATCAGTCTTGCCTACCTTTCCAACCCCAATGATCTCACATTTTTTTCCATTACCAAAGGAGACATTACCTCCTTTTAAGTCCTCAAGTGAAAGGAACTGGTCTTTGTCCCCAGTCATATGTTTTGAGCAGCCACTATCCATGTACCATATTTGGCTCCTCCCTTTCACTTGGACCTGCAAAAGGAAATCAGAGGTTAGTCTTAGGAACCCAAACTAGTTTGGGTCCCTTTCTATGAGCAAAAGGATGAATTAAATTCCTTCTTGCCCATCCTGGCAACTTATTCTTTTCTTTAGCAAAAACTTTTTTCTTTTGACTGGCCATTTCTTTTGCATTACATTCATATTTGTAATGGCCAGTCTTACCACAGTGTGTGCAGATTTTATTCTCAGAAAGATTGAGGTACTTGCTTTTTGGATCCCATTTAGGAGCTTGAGTCCCATAGCCAAGTCCTCTTTTGTTACTGCTGTGATGCTCTTGCAACCAAGATAGAGCATCAGAGGCTTTGTTCCACTTGCAAGTTCTATCTAGTTCATGTTTTACCTTTCCTAGATCTTCTTTTAGGACTTTGATGAATTCATCTTTCCTGTATAATTTATCTTTTATTTTTTCCAAATTTTCTTCTAGAGTGAGACATGTGTGATCAACTAACTTCCTTCCTGTTCCTAATTTCAGTTTCAGATTTTCAGACTTAAGTTCTAGAACACTGTTGTCAAGTTCAAGAACCTGGTTCTTCAACTCAGCATTTTTGTTATCACTCTCATTTGCCCTAGACTCTAGACTTTTGCATTTTGCTTTTAGAATCACATATTCCCTAGACAGAACTTCCTTCTCATTATTAATTATCTCAGACTCATCAATGAAGTCTGTTAATAGCTCAGCTAGCCTTTCTTTAGACAAGAATTTCATCTTGTCTTTGAGATGAATAATACTTACCTCTTGTTCATCCTCTGATTCTCCAATGGCCATTAGTACTTGCTCCTCCTCAGCTTCATCTTCTGAGTCTCATCTGAAGTTTCTCCCCAAGCAGCAACCATAGCCTTGGTTGAACCTTTGTTTCTTTTTGGTTGAACCTGTTCCTTCTTCCAGTTCTTTCGTTCAGCTCTTTCTTTCTTCCACTCAATTTCCCACTGAGGTCAGTTTTTGATTATGTGGTCAGTCTTACCACACTTGTAGCATCCCTCATTGGTATGTTTCTACGGAGCTCTTGATTTGTTGAAGTTTGTACCTCTTGAAGATCCCTTACCTCTCATCAGGTACTTCTTGAAATCCCTAGTGATCATAGCCATTTTATCATCTTCCAAATCTGCAACTTCAGTAATTCTGAGAGCTAAGCTTCTCTCCTTTTTGGGAGTGTCCATCTTCATGGTTTGTCTCCTTATTTCATAGGCAGTTAAATTTCCAATTAGTTCATCCAATCTGAGGGTAGCAATGTTCTTGGATTCCTGAATGGCAGTGATCTTGCTTTCCCATGTGACTGGCAGAACTCTTGTCAGAATCTTCTCAACCTTGTCTTCTTCAAGGATAGTCCTTCCAAGAGATTCAAGTTCATTTGTCAGAGTGGTGAATCTAGTATACATCTCCTGGATAGTTTCTCCTTCTTTCATAGTAAAATTCTCATATTGAGAATACAAAAGTGTTCCTCTTGATCTTTTCACTTGAGGTGTTCCTTCATGTGCCACTTGTAAAGTGTCCCATATTTTCTTAGCAGTTGTACAGCTTTGGATCCTTCTATACTCGTCTGGTCCTAGTCCACATACAAGCCACTTCTCCGCCTTAGCATTTTTCTCCCATTTCCTCAGGTCCTCAGTAGTATAATCAGCCCTTGTTTTTGCCATATCAATTCCTTCAGCATTCTTCTTAGTGGTTGCTAGGGGACCATCAGTGACTATGTCCCAAAGTTCATAATCTTCCCCTATAATGTGATCTCTCATTTTGTTCTTCCACCAAGAATAGTACAGACCATTGAAAAGTGAAGGCCTGGCAGTGGATTGCCCTTCCCAGTTCCCAGGTGGTGCACTCATTGTTGATCTTCTCCTAAGGTGTTAGCCTCTTCAAGGATAACCTGCTCTGATACTAATTGATGTTCTAAACGTCAATACCACACAAAAAGGGGGTGATTTGTATGGTACCTAATTTATGCAGTAGAAGAACCTGGTTCTTCTAGGTGTTCTAACTACTACTGTTTGCGAAATTAAAATACAGAAATAAAGAACACAGAGATTTTTACGTGGAAAACACCTGGCTCAAAAGGTGAAAAAACTATGACCTGCTACTTAGTAGGATTTTGCCAAACTTCCACTAAAATCACTGAGCCAAAAATAGCATTTACAAACTCTTGTAAACCTAAGGATTAAACTCTAATCCCAGTGTGGCACACAGCCTCAACTATTGCGACACCTTCAAGTTAACTCTAACTTGAATACTCAAAGTATCTAATAGAATTGCTTCTATGAAAGCTGGAAAGGTACAACTTTAAAACACCTACTACAATTGAACTATAAATAAAGAAAGATACATAAAACTCTTTATGGAGCTGGTTCTTCAATCTTGTTCATGTAGCTTCAGGTTTGCACACTTGAATCACACACGAATTGTTTGCAAAAAGCCTTGCTATTTTGCTATCAATTCACGTTTAACTTTTGCATTTTTGTGCAACCTGTAAAAGAGAACAATTCAATTATTTATTAGGTTAGTAATTAGAGTTTGATTGTGACTCAATTTCTGATCCTCCATTGAGTTCGAGTCCTAGACCAATCCAAACTCCAACCCTTATCCGGATGTATTCTCTTCTCATAAGGAGACTTCTTCTCCTTATCCCATATGCAATCTTTTCGATCAGTTCAGAAGATATTGCTGCTTGATTCCAAAGACTTATCTTCTTCACGTGCATCTCATGTGCATGGGCCATAACCACTGTGTCTCCTAAGATGGACCTGGTCCTTTACTGCGTTCATTTGTCATTCTTCAAAACTTCAACTGAGTTTGGGCCAACATTATGGATGAAGAAATAATGATAATGAGGCCTCAAAGATGGCCTTTTGCGATTAATAATGAGTAATAAATGAACAACAATGAATGAACAATTGTTTAAGAAAAGAGAAGAGAATGTTGTATTGTATTCAATATGTTGTGTAATAACTCCCCCTCCCCCCCCCCCCCCCCACAAGATGACAAGGGTTCCCTTTAGATAGGAGGGGGGAATCCTAGCAGAGTACATGTCTAATAATGATGGGAAAAGGTTATTGGCACAGCTGTATAATAGCTCAGTACTGATTTGTCCCATTCTTGCAGGCCCTGTCAGTTCTGATCACATGCCCTTGGGAATCTCCCGCCTTTTCATGATGGTCGTCGATTTTCATGCTGCCTCGAGGTATGCTATGATGAATCTTCGGTATACCCCCTCGACCGTACTCCGAGCTTATCGAAGCCGGGCTCGAAATACCATAGAAGTCTCCAAATTGGCCTTCCTTGAGTTTGACTGTATACAGAGTCATTGATTAGTTTCATGGAAACTATGTCTGATGATCGGGTTCCCCATTTGCGCCATTAACCACCTACAAGATTAAGTAATAGTGGTATATGACGGGTTATGTTAATTTCTTATAGCAGATGAATTGAAGGCCATGCTTTAAAGCCAATAGTTCGATGCACGCACTTTTGAATCCAACCACCTGAATGGTGAGCCAAAATAATGGCATTTTTATTCCTCATGTATTATATAATTTTTCTACATATAACAGGAGACAGGAGAAAATCCAATTGAATACATTTAACTCATTACATTACATTATTGCAATTCAGTTTGTGACACGTACACTCTTTGGGTTGTGATTTCGTCTGTCAAAGCGGTCGCGGAACTGTACTATCCCGCTTCTTAAGTACATATAGTAATTATGATATTGATCCTTTTAATGTTCGATATCCGCTTAGGATCCTACTAATCTCAATTCACTACTTTATAGTCATGATTCTTAAAGATAAAGGACTACTTACTACTCAATCATAATCTTTGGTGATGATACTAAAACTTGTTATAATACTATTCTGGGCGAAAATATAGTTGTCTAAACAAACAAGCCAAAGAAAAAACTGGAAGACCAATGGAATGGACCAATCCGATAAACAATTAAGGATTTTTTAAGCGTTGAGGTAAGAGACAATTCTAGTTTATTGATCTTTCAACAATTGAATATTTTTCCAAGTATTGAGGTAATACTCGGTCCTAGTTTATCAATTTTGGAGTAAAACCTAGTTGGACTGTTACTTTTACCAAAAGTTACGGGTAAGAGCAGTGACGCACAGCTAAGATTCGATTGCAATCGAGGATATGAACTAAAATATACGGTGACACCCAATTTAATATTCTTCTCTTTATTGTATGAATGGGAATGTTGAAATGGATGTGCTGGCAAACCAGGTTAGATAGGATTAGAACTGAGGTTATTCGAGACAAGGTAGGTGCGACCCCTATTGAGGGCAAGATACGGGAAGCGCAGCTTAGGTGATTTGGTCATGTGAGGAAGAGGAGCACAGACGCCCGATGAGGAGTTGTGAGAGGTTGACACTGGAGGGCCTACGAAGAGGTAGAGGTAGGCCTAAGAAGAGGTGGGGAGAGGTGATGAGGCAAGACATGGCACAGTTTCAACTGACCGAGTGTATTGGGGAAAATTGTATTCATATATATGATGACATGTCCTGACACGTAGAATGGTCAATGAGTTATGTTAAGCTACGGTTCAATAATTACAAAACAGGCACGGGTAAAGAAAAAGGAAGAGGCACGAGACGAGAGCATCAACGCCCGTTCCTATTTAAGTTTATTTACATACGAGCAATGAGAAGAATGTACCTGGTTAAAGAAAAGGGTGCAAATACTGCATGAAAAGGAAATTAAATGCGGAAACCGTTAAGGAATATACACATTCAATGTAATTATTATGTAACGTAGCATTTAATGACATTAATTACTCATAATAGTCTTATTATGACTTAGGCATAACGTGTATTCCCAATATTCCCAAAGGGACCTATAAAGGGAGAGATATGTAATTAGTTGAAGGACAAGTGACTATTGAAATATACTTTGATTTATTTGCTTTCTGAGAATATCATTTTCAAGTTCTTTTCTTTATATACCTTTTTCGATTAGCAGTAACCCGATTCTTCTAAATTCTAGCTTCGGCTAAAAATTTATTTTTTTGATTAAACAAATTGGTTCCGTTACCGAGAATCTGATAATCAATTATATTTCAACTTGATTTTCTGTGTTAAATCAACTATGTCGAACAACAACGACAACACTCAAGGAAATCAAATCAATCAGCAAAATCAGGGAGATCCTCAAAATAATGATAATCAAATTCCAACTACGCACGGCTCACCGCGTCAATCTCATAAGGGCACTCCTGATGGGTCTCACACAGAAAAACATGGTCAATTTGCGAATGAAGAGGCTATGAATGATGCCTTACAAAACCTTATTGCCTCGCAAGTCAATAAAGCTCTTCAGGCTTTTGTTAGCCAATTACCTGTCGCTCCACCCACACCTACTCCAAACAACAATACTTTGGAAAATCCTCATTTTGGATTAGTTAATTCAGGCAGTGTTGGAACCCCTAGTGAAACCCAGGAGGGAGACCCAGGTAATCTAATTAATTCTGATTTACAAAATCTTGTACTAACTTTGCAAAAACAGCTTAAGGAGCAAAATGAACGCATAAAACAAATACCCGGAGTGCCACCTGTGATCAATGGAGTAGATATAGATAAATATTCTCAACAACCATGGAAGCCAAGTGCCGCCACCCTCCCAATCCCAAAGAAATTTAAGATGCTTGACATTCCAAAGTACGACGGTACATCAGACCCGCGAGATCACGTTACTGCATTAACAACAGGCGTCAAGGGCAACGATTTGACTAAGCAAGAGATTGAATCAGTCCTAGCCAAAACATTTGGTGAAACACTCACTAAAGAAGCCCTAACATGATATTCTCTTTTACCTGAAAATTCTATAAATTCGTTTGCTGAGTTTACAGATCTATTTATTAAAGCATATTCGGGAGCTCAAAAAGTTGAAAAGAGAATGGAGAATATCTTCAAAATCAAGCAAAGAGATTCAGAGCTGCTTAGAGAGTTTGTAGATAGGTTTCAACGGGAAAGAATGACGCTGCCACGAGTACCTGACAATTGGGCAGCCATATCTTTTGCCAGCAATTTGAATGAGAAAAGTTTAGAAGCCACGAGGCGACTCAAAGAAAGCCTTCGTGAATTCTCATCAATAACGTGGAACGATGTCTACAATAGATACAGTACAAAGATGAGGATTGAAGAGGATATCATTTTACGACATAAAACAGAAGAAAAAGTAAGCTCAAGACGTGTAGAAAATAAGAAAAGATCTGGTAAAAACAGGTACGAGCCTTACATGGGACCTGCGGGAAAGGACTCACGCTCAAGACAAGATAATCAAAGGTACGATCACAAATCTAGAAGCAGGGAGTCAGGCTCTTCATCAAGGTTTGGGAATGATCGGAACTCACGTGGACCACGTGACAATGAGGGAAGTTTAAAAGCAAGGTTTGGTGGTTACAATTTTAATGTAACCACCTCTGAACTCGTTGCTGTTTTAAGAAGCATGGGAGATAAGGTACGATGGCCCAAGGAGATGAGATCGAATCCAAACAGACAAAACCCTGATCATTGGTGCGAATTTCACAACGACCACAGGCATAAAACCGCAGATTGCAGATTTTTGCAAGGTAAGGTTGATCATTTGTTAAAGCAAGGGTATCTCACTGAGCTATTTAGTTAGAAAGGTAAACAAGCATATATAAAGAACAGACAGGAGCCTCCGAAACCGCCATCGCCCAAAAGAACCGTCAATGTTATAAGTGGGGGTAAGGATATCAATTGTGTTTCATATACCGCAGCTAATAAAACCTCCAAGATATAAATCACTCATAGGAAGTGGTTCCGACATGTACTAGAAGAAGAGAATATTACATTCAACGATACATATGCTGAGGGTCTCTTAACTCCACATAACAACGCACTGGTAATATCTTTACTTGTATATGATACTAACGTGAAACGAGTTTTGATTGATCCAGGCAGTTCTGTGAATATTATTTTGATGAGAGTATTGCACGAGATGCAAGTTCAGGATAAATTAATCCCAAAAGCGCATACTTTGTCGGGATTTGATAACTCTAGTGTCGTAACAAAAGGAAAAGCAATCCTTACTACATTCGCAGAAGGCGTTGTGAAAGATATCAAATTTCAAGTCGTAGAAATGGAAATGGCATATAACATGATTTTGGGGAGGCCATAGATCCATGACATGGATGTTGTTCCATCAACATTACATCAAGTTATTTAATTTCCATCACCTTGGGGGATATGTCAAATCAGAGGCGATCAACAAACTTCTAGAAGCATCAATTCCGTTGCAAATTCAACTGATAAGGGTGAAGACAAATAGCAATTACAGAATTCAGAGGGAGAGATACAGCATCAACCTCAACTGAACCAGAGAAAATAGATGTGGATTCGAGACCTGATACCATTCAAGAGCCAGAGGCGAACGACAACATCAAAACAACCATTGAGGAATTAGAGGTTGTGGTTTTATTTATACACTGGCCTGAGAGGAAAGTGTATATAGGAGCCAATCTCAGCCCGGAGGTAAAGCATAAGTTAATTGAATTTTTAAAAGCTAACGCAGATTATTTTGCTTGGTCCTATTCTGACATGACAGGGATACCGTCGGAGGTCATGACTCATAAACTAAACGAAGATCTATCATATCCTCCAATCAAGCAAAAGAAAAGAAAGCAAGGAACTTTCAAGAATAAGGTGATTCAAGAAGAAGTTCAAAAATTGCTGAAAATTGGTTCAATTCGTGAGGTAAAATATTCTAACTAGTTAGCTAACACTGTTGTGGTTTCTAAGAAGAACGGTAAGTGGCGAGTCTGTGTAGATTACACAGACCTTAATAAAGCCTGCCCAAAAGATTCTTTCCCTTTATCACACATAGATCAATTAATTGATGCTACTACAGGGCATCAGCTATTAAGTTTCTTAGATGCATATTCAGGTTATAATCAAATCAAAATGGATCCAGAAGATGAGGAAAAAACTTCTTTCATAACAGACAGGGGGACTTATTGTTATAAGGTAATGCCCTTTGGTCTGCAGGTGCGACGTATCAAAGGTTAGTTACTCAAATGTTTCAAGAACATTTAGGTAAGACCATGGAGGTATATATAGATGACATGCTAGTTAAGACTCAGCATTCAGAAGATCATATATCGCATCTATTTGAAACTTTTAAAATTTTGCGAAAATACAATATGAAGTTGAATCCAGAAAAATGTACATTTGGTGTGGCATCAGGTAAGTTTTTAGGTTTTCTTGTTTCTAACCGTGGTATAGAAGTAAGTGCTTCACAGATTAAGGCCATTGAAGAAATCCTTGATATACTTTCAAAAAAGAAAGAAGTACAAAGACTGACGGGAAGAATCGCAGCTTTGGGAAGATTCATTTCTAAATCATCAGAAAAAATTTTTAAATTTTTCTCGGCTCTTAAAAAGCAGGATCATTTTGAGTGGGATGAGGGGTATCAACAGGCACTTAGAAATTTGAAGACCCTTTTCTAGCAAAGCCAAAAGCTGGGGAGAGACTTTTCATCTACCTTGCTGTTTCAGAAGTTGCGGTAAGTGCGGTTTTGGTTCGTGAAGAACAGGGTAAGCAATCTCCTATCTATTATGTTAGTAAATCTTTATTAGATACAGAGACACGGTATCCACAACTGGAAAAACTAGCACTTGCTTTAATCATGGCATCTAGAAAGTTAAGACCATATTTTCCATGTCATCCCATTGTTGTGGTAACTGCATACCCTTTGCGTAGTATATTACATAAGCATGAATTGTCAGGAAGGTTAGCCAAATGGGCCATAGAACTGAATGAATATGAAATCATGGACCTACCTAGAATAGCAATAAAGTCCCAGATATTAGCTGATTTTGTGGTTGATTTTATCCAAGGGATGCAGTTAGAAGCTGAAAAGGAAGTTCAGATACTTAATGGGGCTAATCCAAGAACATGGACTTTATTCACTAATGGCTCATCTAACATAAAAGGAGCTGGATTAGGAATCGTTTTAGTACCACCTACGAAAGAAACTATTAGGCAGGCTATTAAATGTTATTCCATAACTAATAATGAAGCAGAGTATGAAGCTTTGATTGCAGGTTTGGAATTGGCACGAGAATTTGGTATAAGTCAAGTGGTGATAAAAAGTAATTCTCAGCTGGTGGTTAATCAAATGTTGGGTACTTATACAGCTAAGGAAACAAGGATGCAACAATACTTGGAAAAGGTACGGGAATTGATAAAGCAGTTTCAAACTTGGAAGGTCATCCAAATACCAAGGGATGCAAACATTGAAGCGGATGCCTTAGCCAATCTTGCATCCGCAGCAGATGTGGCAAACGATGCAAACGCCTCGATCATTCATTTATTTCATTCAGTTCTCGAACCTTATAAGAACGAGGTAAATTTCAATAATTTAACTTGGGATTGGAGAAACAAAATTGTTGCTTTTTTACTGTACGATACCGTCCTTGATGACAAGAAGAAAGCATACGCACTTCAAAAAAAGGCCGCTCATTACTGTTTAAAAAGGGCAACCTTTACCGTAAAATGTTTGGTGGCCCCTTAGCAAGATGCCTCGGACCTTCTCAGGCGGAGTATGTAATGAGGGAAATATACGAGGGGCATTGTGGGAATCACGCAAGAGGAAGATCACTGATAAGAACCTTGATTAGGGCAGGGTACTACTGGCCCAAAATGGAAGAAGAAGCAGAACGTTTTGTGGCTAAATGCGATAAATACCAGAGATACGGTAACAATATGCACCGACCAGCAGAAGTATTACATCCGGTTATTGCGCCGTGGCCATTTATGAAATGAGGAATGGACATAGTAGGACCGTTGCCTCAAGAAAAAGGACAGGTAAAGTTTCTGCTCGTACTTACTGATTATTTCACTAAATGGGTGGAGGCAGGAGCATTTAAACAGGTGCGAGAAAAGGAGGTCAAAGACTTCATTTGGCGTAACATCATCTGCCAATTCGGTGTACCAAAGGAAATCGTATGTGACAATGGTCCTCAATTTATCGGAGCTCAAGTCACAGAGTTTCTTGAAAGTTGGCAAATAAAAAGGATTACGTCTACACCTTATCATCCAGTAGGTAATGGACAAGTAGAATCAACAAACAAAGTGATCATTAATAATTTAAAGAAGCAATTAGAGGAGTCAAAGGGCAATTGTCCTGAAGTGTTACCCGGAGTTTTGTGGGCAAATCGCACAACAACAAAAACGAGTACAGGTGAAACACCCTTCTCTTTGGTTTATAGAGCTGAGGCACTAATCCCAGTAGAAATAGGAGAACCAAGTATAAGATTCTCGCAAGCAACGCAAGAGTCTAATGATGAAGAGTTGCGGGTTAATTTAGATTTATTGGAAGGCAGGAGAGAAGCTGCATTAATAAGAATAGCCGCACAAAAATAAGTGATCGAATGTTATTACAACAGGAAAGCACGTCTGAGATACTTCAAAATTGAGGACTTCGTGCATAAAAAGGTTTTTCAATCTACAAAGGCAGCCAACGCGGACAAACTAAGTCCAACCTGGGAAGGACCCTACAGAGTTCGTGATATTGCAGGAAAATGAGCATATGAGTTGGAAACAATGGATGGGAAAACACTTCCTTCACATTGGAATGCTATTCATTTGAAGAGATGATACTTCTAAGGGAAAACCCACGGTCCAGGTATCGCCATGTTAAATTTTATTTTTTGAATTGTTAAAATTTTACTAATGATTTTAGATGATAGGCAAAACGCTCACCCGTACTAAATGATGAGTTACGACCTGTAAGGCAAAATGGAATAAACTAAAATTCCTGGCCCAGGGTTACAATTATTCTGATAGAAATATAAAGGGGTTAAGCACTCTTCATCTATAATCGCACCCTCGAGTCCCGTATGTATTTCCTTTTTCAGGAAAAGGACCAGGTGAAAGAGACTATCAAGTACTCGAGGCTTCATACTTCAACACTCAAACACTTGGGGACTACATAGAATACACAATCACGTGTATATAAAAGGGAAGAAGATTGAGTAAAATCAAGCCTAAGAGGAGTCAAGCACGGAGTGGAAGTTAAGAAGTCATGGCATTCATCATAGTGTTCTTTCCCATGAGAACAATGGAGTCACATCTCAATCCCTTCCTAATGTTTTGAAGCTAAGGGGACCCAGTGTACCCCAAAACAGTTAGGGTAAAGACTATATACTAAATGGGTTATAAGGAAAAACCCCGTATCTATTGTTCTTCTTTTTGTATAAATCTGTTACAAGAAAAACAGTTACGAGAAAGTTATAGATGTAATTCAAATATATGTAAAGGATTACTCAAAACTTGTCAAAGTTCAGAAATAAAAACTTGTCCAAGTTATTGCAAAGAAACATGTGTGTTCCTATTTCTTGTATCGTATAATAAACACCATTATGAAGTTGAGACGTCTTCTTCATCAAGTGTCAAAATATAAAAGGGCCCTCTTTTATAAAACTCATGATATTTAGTTGTGAGATTAATGGAAGCTTTTTCAAAGAATAAAAATGCAAACTATTCTTTAAGTCCTTGAAAATAAAAGGCACGAATAGAACAGGTGGAAGTTTAAAGACAACTTCTTAATATTTTAAAACTAAAGACTAAGTATAAACTTAGTCATCAAACTGTTCATACAAAAAATGCCCCTTAACAAGACTTGGGGACATGTACTTCTAAAATCAAACCTTAAACCAGGAGTTTGATTACAAAAAAAAAAAGCTATCACAAGAAACCAAAAACCTTAAACATAGTTTTCCATATTGGTACCTGCAAAAAGGGAATTTAAAACAATTATAAAAACTTTTTTCATTAAGAAGAAGGAACTGAAGAAAGATCATCAGCGGGCTCAACTGGAATAGCATCATCAACAATTAAAGGTTGATCTTCAATCACAGCAGTAGGAGTATCAACGGGCAAAGTCTCAACTTGACTAACAGCAAGAGGCACGGATGAACTCGGGAAAGGTATGACACTCATGGCAATTTCAACAGTCATGGGGACTTCAACTACGGGAGTCGCAGCCAAAGGAGTTTCAGTCACAGGAACTTCAACCTCGGGAGATGAAAATTCTTGTGGTTGTTGTGCTCGTTCGATGGTCTCAGTCACCTTGGCTAATTCAGCTTCCAAGTTAAAATTTTCTTGACCCATCTCTACTAAGGTGTCACGGCGAGACTTTAAGAAGGTCTATCTTACCTCAACATTGGTTGACTCTTCAAGAAGTTCATAATCTCTCTCCCAAGCAGCAACTTCATTCTTAAGTTCTTTGTTTTCAGCTAAGACAGAGCTATAAGATGATTGAGGAGTGGTATGAGAACTCTCTAGAGCATGAATCTTGTCTACAGAAACTCGTAGTTCTTCTTGTGCCCGTGAAAGGTTTTGTGCTAACTCCCCCGCATACATTTCTTTCTAAGCCAGCAAAGTCCTTAAAGCTCCATTTTCCTCATTGACCTTGGGCATCTATTTTGAAAAGGAAGATTCAAGGCGCTCTTTTTCTTTCTCAGTTTGGCTTGAGGTAGCCTTAATCATTGCCAACTCGGATATTAATGTTTGAACTTGCCTTTCCAAGGTATTTTCCTTCTCTTCCAAGTTCTCTATATTGATTTGTGCATTTTCAAATTGGCCCTTCCAGTTATTTGCCTCCAATTGGGAATCACGAGCAGCTTCTTCTGCATCATGAGCAGTCTTTTCCAAGTCATGAGCCAATTTTTTCAAAAGGGAGACTCGGGTCATCAGTTCAGTACCAATGAGATTGGCCTATACAAACAGAAAAAGGGGGGGTAAGGTTAGGACTTCCAAAATCAAAAGCCTTAATAAAATAAAAGACAAGGAAATACCTTCAAAGTCGCATGAACTATATCATCCATGAGGGTGATATTACTATGAATTTCAAGTTTAGCCTTCTCAATGGGACCAATCAAAGGTTCAAGCCAACTGTCAGCTTGCCCAAACTTTCTTAAAAGACTGTTGTTAGCAGGAACCTCAATGGTCACGCTCCTCATAGCAGAACCCCTGCTCGAAGAACCCACCTCTGTACGGTGGACAATGGGGGAGGAATTACTAAAGGAGGAGCAGTGGAAGGAGTAAAACAAATGGAGGAAGGTACGGAAGTAGTAATTGATGAAGGTAAAGAAGCAATCACGGGAATGGAAGAGGTAAAAGAAGACAAAGGAGGTTCATTTAGAACAGGTCCTAAAGACCCACTACTGAAACCACTGACAAAGAGTTGATTTATAGATTCATGAGTGTCACGAGGAGGAGAAACATCATCATCAAGGATGATCACCGGAGTAATAACAGGTTTGAAAATGGATAAGTGAGGGGAGACATTAGCCTCATCTTCAGAGACGATACGTCTCCTAGTTCGAGGTCTTGACACTAGAGAACCCTCGTCTTCCTCCTTAGAATCATCTTTTTCAGTAGGTTTTCTCTTTACAGATCCCAAGAATATATCTTGGTCTGAAGAAGTGCGAGCACTTAAGGAACCACGGGACACCAAGATGACCTCTGGAGTAACTCCTCGAACGGCAAAACCTGATAGAAAGAAGGTTGAAAGTTCAAACAACGAAAACACTTAAATATAGATAAGGTAAAGATAGAAATCCTTACCATGAGTTTTTACTTTCCAACCATAACGGTTGGAAAGAGTTTTCCATGATCTACCCTCCATTGGGGCAGTCTTCAGTAACTTTTCTACCCAACCACGAAAGTTGGGCACAGATTCCACAACGCCCATGGTTGCTGAAGAGAAAAATAAGCAAGATTAAGAAAAATAAGCAAGCCTGGAAATAAAAAGGCACGAGAAGAATTTAACACTTATGTGCAAAATTCCACTTTTCTGGGAAGCGTACGTTCTTTTCACCCACTAAACCAACAGTAGGAGCAGTAACAAATCGGGCATACTAGCCACGGTCTTTATCATCCTCGGGACTAACCAAAACCCTCTTACTCCTAGCTGCTAAGCCAAACACGCCATTTCGGAAAAGCCTAGGTGAGTAAAGGTGAATCAGGTGGGGAAAAGTGAATTCAACATTCGCCATATTAGCAAGGTGCCTCAGGTAAGCAACAACTCTCCATACAATCGGACCAATTTGACCCACACACACATCGAAAAAATGACAAAAGTCTAGAATGACCGGGTCAATGGCCAGTTTAAACCCTAAAGTAAAGGGATATGTGTAGACAAAAGAGTATCCTATTAAGTAGGATATGATCCTTTGATTTGAGTTAGGAACGATAATTGGGAAATCATCACGCCAATGACAGTCCTTATGAACTATGGGGGCTAAAACATCTATGATTTGAGTAGGAAAAGGATCAGCACGATCTAAAGACTCAATTTGAGACTTCAGGGACTCTCTATCATGGTGAAAGAAAATTTCAGAGGGGATTATTTCCTCAACTAGAGGCTCACGAAGTGGCTCAGAAGATTCTTTGTTCCGAGAAGAACTCTTCTGAGAATGTGAACCTCTAGTACCGGAAGAGGGACCAGAGCTAGAAGAAGGAGTTGACGTATTACCACGAGCAGATCCAAGGCTACGGAGTCTACCCCCTCTTCTATGCCTAATCGGAGCATTAGGGAAGCTATCTAGAATGGGGGTTCTCTTAGGGTTAGGATTTGGTGAAGCCATGGCAGAGAAGGTTAAAGGAAAATAGAAAATAATAAGGAGGTCTCGAAGGATTAGAGTGCTCGATACGCTTTATGTGAAACAAGACAAAAAGAGAAGTTATATTTATACTAATGGGTAACCGACAGAAAGAAAAAGTACGATGATGGGAGAACCATAACGATGATAACTGATGCTTCGTGAAAAGTGAAGCCGAAAAAAAAGCCTAAGAAAATGCTACAAAATTGTGCAACCAACGAGAGAATGACACGTGTCTAGTGCATTAAAAGGAAGTGAAAGTTGAAGCGTCAACTCTGTCAGAGCATTAAAGGTGACAAAAATTCTCCTTTAATGCATTCCACTTCCCAAATATTTAAACTGATGAATAAATGAAAAGTGGGGGGACTATCTGTATTGGAAAAAATTGTATTCATATATATGATGACGTGTCATGACACGTGGAAAGGTCAATGAGTTATGTTAAGCTACGGTTCAAGAATTACAAAATAGTCATGGGTAAAGAAAAAGGAAGAGGCACGAGACGAAAGGATCAGCGCCCGTTCCTGTTTAAGTTTATTTACATACGAGCAATGAGAAGAATGTGCCTGGTTAAAGAAAAGGGTGCAAATACGGCATGAAAAGGGAATTAAATGCTCAAACCCTTAAGGAATATACACATTCAATGTAATGATTATGTAACGTAGCATTTAACGACATTAATTACTCATAATAGCCTTATTATGACTTAGGCTTAAGGTGTATTCCCAAAGATTCCCAAAGGGACCTATAAAGGGAGAGGTATGTTGAAGGACAAGTGACTATTGAAATATACTTTGATTTATTTGCTTTCTGAGAATATCATTTTCAAGTTCTTTTCTTTATATACCTTTTTCGATTATCAGTAACACAATTCTTCTAAATTCTAGTTTTGGCTAAAAATCTATTTTTTGGTTAAACACCAAGGACATGACCCCTGATAGGAAGGTATGGAGGTCGAGGATTAGGATAGTAGAGTAGATAATCTAGAGTGCTCATAATAGTAGTATTGACGCACGGTCTCGCTTTTGTTGGTAGTAGGTTTGTATGACTAATCGTTGTTTTATTTCATTGTTGATCACCTTACTGTCTTGTTGTATTTATTCTGCTTTTATATGGTTTTTTGGTACTTTCCTTTCTTGTCTATATTTTTATTATTGTGTTGCTTATGCTTTCCTGAGCCGAGGGTCTATTGGAGACAACCTCTCTATCCTCACAAGGTTGGGGTAAGGTTTGCATACACACTACCTTCCTCAAACCCCACAATATATGATAATACTGGGGTATGTTATTATTGTTGTTGTCGTCTTTTTTTTATGGGTCTAACATTTCCTTGCTCTTACTAGCTATTTCCGAAAAATAAAACAGAATAAAGTTTATGAAAAAAAGAATAAAATGTTTTGTTTTTATGGATTCCCCTGAATTATTTATGCTTTAATAGTGGGAGAGAGAACGAAAAGAGATTCTCTCAAAAAAAGGTTTTCCCATTTGACTCCCAACTAGATTTTTTTGTTTGGCTCCTAAATCATTCCAATTACTCTCAATTAACTACTTATATACTTCCCCACTTCTAACTTTGTAGATGAAACGCGATATAGCCTGATATAGATGTCTATTTGTTCCGTTTCAACATTTCGATCCCATACTCTATAAAGTTTCAATCAGACACTTAATCTTAGGGGTGTTTGTCGGTCGGTACGGTACGGTATGGTATTTAGACATTTCGGTACGGCATTTTTGGTATTCGGTTTCTTAAAATGCAATACCAATACCTTACCTAATTAAATTCGATATGACTCAATTTTTCTTCTTTCGGTTTCGGTTTATTCGGTTTGGTAACTTCGGTTTATTCGGTTCGAATACTAATAACTAATTGATCACTCCAACTATGTCTTATAAAAAGGACAAAGCGGTCACTGTAAATATTCCGGTTAACAAGTCCGGAGTCGAATCCCACAGGGAATTAACCTATCGATCACAGCTATTGGACTCACAGAAATTCACGTATCTTCAGAGATGTTTGGGTAACAAAATGAGTGTTTATTAACTAAATATTACGTAATAAAAGTGCACTAATTAAGAACAAGCTATAAACTGATTGTAAGCAAGAATGAGAATGATCTAAGGTTCCGATTTTCCCTATAATCGGAATCCTTTCCGTTATGTTTGTTATAAATTTTCCTAAGTTTTCTCTATCGATCATGAGCGCTCTGACTGTCGTAACTTTGTTCCGAGTAATTACAACAATATACTAGACATATTCTCCCGAATTACGCTAGCTAGCTTTTAAGTACAGCTCACTTAGACCGCACCCAAGGTTTCGTTATCCATTATCCTGCCTTTAAACCCTTCGTATTGATCCCTCATATACATTAGGAGTGATAATTTTAAACAACAACCTAAATATACGCTCTCTTCGGAGTATGCACACTAAATAGGAACAGCTGATTAAGGGCTCTTCAATCAACAGCAATAAGCATACAGTTGAACAAATAGAGATAATGCGATGGCAAATCTATATTAACATAACGAAAAAATCATCCTTCAAAAGGTTCTATCAAAACCCTAGATTAGGTATTTAGCTACTCATGCTCATAGTAACAATTCCCCAAATAGTTTGCATAATCAAATTACAAATTAAAGATGAAGGAATGAAGAATTCGATGATAATCTCCTTCCGAAATAGTCTTCCTAGGTCTCCGGTGTGTCAAAAGTCCTCCAGAAAGCGTTTTTACATATATTTATACCAAGTAGGGTCGGGTCCAGACGAAACACCCTTTCCAATGCAAGTTAGGACTCAGCTCTGCAAATTTTGTACAGGCGCGCCGCACAGTTCGGCGCGGTAGTGGAAAAGTTCAGAGAGCTTGTTTTCTAATGCCAGTCGTGAAATTGCACACATGCGGCGCACATTGCGGCGCAGTAGTGCAAATTTCTCATAGTGAAATTTTTAATCTTCTTTTGACATCCAGACTTGGTACACAATCCCGGCTTAATACATTGGGCTTTTACTCAGACTTCAAAGCTTCAAATTGATCGATTTAGCTCCAAATTAACTTTTGAACTCGGGAACACTTCCTACAAGGCATAAAACACGTACTAAGTGTAATTCACTATCATTTGAGCTTAAGCACACGTAAAAATGAAGTAATTGAAATGTAATACTACGGGTAAAACACAAGTTTCTAGCCTCACATCACTAATGCATAGTGTCATAGACGGTAATATTTTAAATTAACGTACTCAAAAGTACAAAATTAAAATTATTTGTTCACAAAAGTTTCGTCCAAAACTAGCAAATACCAACTTAGAGAGAGAGAGAGAGAGAGAGAAAATTGTATATAAAAGAATAAATTTAATTAAAAAAAATATTAAATAAATAAAAGAAAATAAAATGTAGTGGCCCATTCGATTCTTACGTCTCCACCGTAACATCAAGAGTTTCAGCAATGTTTTGCTTCTCCACCAGTCAATTTCCTTTAGTCTCTTCTTCTCTATTTACTTTCCTTTTCGTACTTGCCCATTTAATTTCTCTCATGTATACTAGGATGATTATTAACCATAGTTTCTTAGCAGACAAAAGTTTTTTTCATAGCTTCTTTCTTTCTCTCTTTCTGGTTGGGAAAGGGAGATGTTCGTTTTAAGAGGTGGTATATTTGGTATTTGTGGAATTGAGATTTTGTGTTCGTAAGAGTTAGAATTTCGCAGGCACTTCACTAAAATTTAAACGAGAATCTCACCTCAAACAATTCCATAGCCATTAATCCTCTCTCCCTTTTTGAAAATACAAGACCATTAATACATTCCGTAGTCACTATTTTCAGCAATCAAAACCAACTAGGACTCCAGGGAAAATAGGGACCTATGCTGAGAAAGAGAAAGGAGAAAGGAGGATCGCCATAGTGAGTCTTTTCCAGCAAAGTCCCTCGAGATTCGAGGTGGTCTCCTGAGGATCGATAGCAGCACCTTAGGATGGCATAGCTTTAAAGTGAAGGCTAAGGTTCAAACGAGGAAAGGCTTACGGGGGACACCTAGGCACCGAGACACGAGAAAGGGCATAAAAATCGACAAAATACTTCGAAGAGTTAAAAATAAGCATAGAACCGGAGAATCCCGAATAGGGCAACCTTTTAAACTACTGTTGAATCCATGGGCAGGCAAGAGATAATGGGTTTTGAGAGAGTTACGTGAAGGTAAAGAAGAGAAGAGGAGTAGAGGGCTAGCAAAACTGGTCAAGCGGACTTATAGAAATGGAGAAAAAAATGTGACAGAAAGAAGATAAAAGTGGATCTGGTTGCATGTTTTCGGATGGAGGACGAAGGAGTGGTGGTGTGTGGTTGGATGGAAAACGAAGGGGTGGTGGTGTGTGGTAGTGGATAGGGAGAGATGAAATGGGAAAAGAGAGAGGAGGAAGGTTTGGGATTGAAATTTTATAAAAAATAATGTTATTAAAATAAATAAGGATTTGGCACTAAAAATGAAAAAGAATTTCAAATAAGTCCCACTAAACTAGACTTGTACGCTTGACATGAAAAATAGAGGCAAGCGAAGTCAAAGGCCAAGCAAATCTGATGGATGTTGATATGTCCTCCGTGTCGGGGAAAGCGAGCAGCACACATAGTCGGCGTTGTTTAAAACTTATGTTTTGATCGAGTTTCAGTGTGTGATTGAAACTTCGTGGAGTAAAAACATCGACATGTCAAAACGAAAAACGAAACAAGTAGAGATGTCTAGTAAGATATTCAGCCTAGATGAAAAGACAATTGAAAACAAGGAGTTGAAGAAAAAAAATTAAGAAGTTCTCAGTTTTTGCAACAACATTTTACTTCATAACTTCTAGCTTCGTAAAGAAACAAACAATTGAAAATAAAACTTCAAGAAAAATTCTAAACTTTTGCAATGATACTGTTGCTAAAAGACGCTCCTAAATTTCATTTCCCCATTCTACCACTATTCCGATTTCCCAAGTCTATTTTCAAAGAGGAAATGCAGTAATACAGAAGAAAAGTTTGAGGCCATCTGGGGCAATCCAACTGAAGAGTCTCACACAATTTAGCGTTGAAAATGCAATATAACAAGAGAACATCTCACAGGCCTATACGCCAATTATAACATGTATGTCTTATTTAAAGAGACGGAGTATTAGCACACAATGTAAAAAGCCAGGTTAAGTTGATATTATAAGCAGACACTAGTTTACTTCCACTTCTTGAATTTGCCTCCGAACATCCCGCCCTTGCCATGCTTGCCATGCTTTCCGTGTTTGAATTTCCCATGCTTGCCATGCTTAAACTTGCCTCCATAATGACCGCCTCCATAATGACCGCCTCCATGTCCATAGTGAGCAGCACCGTGTGCCATGTGAGATCCACTTCCGTGTGTGAGGTGATGAGCACCATAGGCAGCAGCTGCAGCTGCAGCACCTCCGGCTAACATCGCCCCCATTCCCCCATGACCTGAAATGTAACAAGCAACAAGAGGGCAAAAATTACCATCAACAATGAAAGAATATGTCAAAAAGTATTTGGTAATAAATAGGAGTAGCTATTATGAAGCACAGCTAGAATTGTATGTACTCTGTTTCAGTGAACACAATATATAAACTGTTCTTGTATTTGTGCATCTAGTTGTAAAAGAGATACTATTGTTATCAAAGAAATTTAACTAGACAAATCCAATATATTGTGCACTTGCTATAGTTACAGTTTTCTATTACACATTGGGGCCTAAATAAATCAGTTCCAAAGATAATACCTGATTGGTGTGGAGGACCGTGGTGTCCACCGGCAGGGGGGTACCCTTGTGGAGGATATCCGGCAGGTGGGTATCCTCCTCCCTGTGGAGGATAACCCTGAGGAGGATATCCTTGAGGAGGATACCCTTGCTGCGGAGGGTAAGCACCAGGCGGCGGAGGGTACTGCCCTGGTGGATATCCATGACCAGAAGAATGACCAGTCATACCGGGTATAAGATGAGAAAAGAGTCCCTTATCAGACCCATCCTGTCCACCTCCCATATTTCACTACTAGTACCTGTTACATGTCAAACATGTTACAACAATGTCGAATTCGGAATAACATGAAATTTGCAGATGTTAGAGATTATGAGCCACAGGAAAATCAAATTGTAACTCCCTTTCAAATTTGAAACCTATAATGCTTTCTGAAGCATCGATTAGTTAAAGACAGAGTATGTGCACCCACTAGCTTTGAGCTCATATCAGGATACAAGATAGCACACAACGGTTATAGAAAAAGGGTCATTTTATATACAGTAAGCACTCTAAAACACATGGA